>CM057379.1:149676193-149876193 GCA_030015415.1 Cynopterus sphinx
TCGTATGAAATCTCTCCTCTTCAAATTCCTATTCTAGCTCCCTGGTAAGAGTGACTTCTTTAGGAAGACACTCCGGATGCAAGATAGATTCATTTAAACCAATTATTGGATCAGCTACTTTTGAGATTGGCATTTTGGATAGGGCTCGGATGTGTTGGGCGTGGAAAGGATCCAGCACAGGCACCAAAAACTGTAAAAGAAGGACCCCACTCAAAACTCCATACCCTTGTGTCTCCACCAGATTCTGATGGAACAAAGTCTCAGTAGAACAGCCCATGTTTGTAATTGACTGATCCTGTCAGTAGGGGGCCTGACTCCACAACGTTGGAGGAGATAACACACACACACACACACACACACACACACACACACACACACACACACACAAGCACGCACGCACTCGTACAGATACACACACTCACACACACACTCACGCACACACGCACACACCCCTAGCTATTTACCACTTAGGCTAAGCCAGAGGAGAGCATGCTGCAGGCCCAAATATTCAATATTGTGGTGGAATTCATAAATAACTACAAATCTTTGATTCTCTTCTATTTTTCTGGGAAAGGGAAAGAGTTTAACACATGGAATTGGGTTCACAAGAAATTTTCTTTATTTCCCCCGCTCATGTTTAACTTACTGTTAGGTCACAAGTTGAAAAAAATCAAAATGTTGATAAAATCTCTCATTTTATCACCAAGCAGTTCAAATTGGCTTACGGTTTGGGAAAATGAAAGCATGTTTTAAAATCCTTTGATTACATGTTTAAATAAATTATGGTTTAGAAAAGGATTCCTGTGGGTGTATTTGCTAGTACATAAGAGAATACTTTTGTGCATAGAGGTTTAATTACACATATCATATAATGAAATCAAAATGTAGACTTGAACAATTTTAGAAAATATTAAAATGATGCTTTAGGCTAAAAGAAATTGAAATTCTGCATTTATATGACCACAACCCTTCAAGATTCTTGAACATGAATAAATTTTTTAATGTAAACTATCTTATAACTCAATTAAAATGACTATAATTTTTTAGGGCCCAGAATCTAATATTGCTTTAAATTACTGCCATGTATAAATGTATAAAGTTACCCCAAAATGATGGCCTATTTTATTAACAATTTAAAATGAGAGTAAAAATTGGCCCTATCCCTAAGTAGCTGCTTCTTTTGAAACCAACTAAAATAAATTTAAAAATTATTATCACTATAAATATATACTACTATTAGATGACCTCAGAAAAGCATTTAGGAAAGCATCGTACTATCATCTTTTATAATAGTAACCAATATTAAACAGAACATATTGGCATATATATGAAAAAAAATCTTTATAAAAAATCAATATAATTCATACAGTCATATCTAAACCAAAGTATTTTACTTTATGCATGGCTAGGCAGATTATACTTAATAAAATAGAGCTTTCAGTATAATTTAGAAAGCAAACATGGATGTAATCTCATAGGATTTTCTTTCTTAATGCATGGAAAAGGGCCTTTTATGGATTTACTTCACTAGTCTCCCAAAATGAACTCAGAGTAGCCCTTACAATTCAGATATGGTAAATATGCATACTTTTATGTTGTAAGAATAAAGGTAACTTTAGAATTTCATACTAAAATTACTTAATAGAACCTATTTTAAGCATTAAAATGAGGTCTATTTTAAGTTATATTTGCACAAACTTACATTTATGGCATTTGTTGCCATTTGGCAGGAAGTTTTACTGTAGTAGTAAAAAATTTTTTCACTTTGAAAAAAATCTGTTTCTGAAAATACAAAATCTTTTCTTAATATTGAAGGTTTTTGTTTTTTTGCTTTTGCTGTTTCGTTTGCATTAAAAGAATATTAATCAACTGATAATTTTGTTTCTTTCCTATAGGTTGCTTAGAGAACAAGTCAATTGTGTAGCTGATGTTCATATTTTGGGTTGCTGTGGATTTTACTCTATTTTACTCAGCCCACGTTTTCACCAAAACCCACTTAAGGCAGATTTTAAAAATTCTTGCTTCAATTCAAACTCAGTTCTAGAAATGTGTAAAGATGTGCAGAAGAAAACAGAATTTTTTTTCTAGAAGCATCTACTTTTAAATTAAAATTATAAAACTGAACATATGGTAAAACCTCATGCCACTCAAAAAGTATTTTGCATAATAAAAATTCTTCATCTTTTCTCTACTGCTTGACTCTCTGTAATCATCTCCTAAATATTTGCTTTTAAATTAAGCACTTACTAGTTTCTTTCGTGGTAAGATAAACATAATATAATTTTTACTACCTTAACCATTTTAAGTGTATAGTTCAGTGGTGTTAAATACAGTTACACTGTATTCAACCATCCATCCCCATAATTCTTCATCTTATAAAACTGAAACTCTACACCCCTTAAAAAATAAGTCTATACCAGTTAAACTATAACTCTATTTTCCCCTCCTCCCAGCCCCTGGAACCACCAATATTTTCTTCTGTAACAATTCTCTTTGATTAGGCAAAGAAGGGTAACTTTGGTCTTAGATTTCATTGTTAATTTCAGTGAACATGAGGATCACTACAATGTCCAAAATCCTAAGACATTTTAAAGATTCTGAAAATAAATTGCTACATGCCAAGAAAACATCCAGGACACATGAAAATTTAAAAGTAGCTATTAACATCAGTAAGCATCACAGTGTTACATAGTATTTTCTTTAAGTAGATAAAATATATATACTTTGCAACAGTTTTTATGTATATATCTTAGCTGGCTGGTTTTGTTTTATCTATAACAACAAAGTTAACTACTTTTGATTTTTTTCCTCAGACTAACTGATGGATAGGAACTTCTAAATTTAATAAGAAATAAAGATACAGCGCTAAAATATGACAACAAAGACGTGTATGCCTTTTCTAATCATAATTCTGCAATTATCAAGCCTACAATTTTAACATTACAAAAGTAACTTAAAGCAAGGACCCTTATAGTGATAAGTAATAAATCTAATTATCATATCCTTTGAATAGATGTAATATAAATTTCATTGCTCACTTAAAAGTTCTAAAGTTAACAGCATAAACTTGAAGTTGAGTAATTAAGTAATCCTTATATAGATACTTATTAAAGTATTTATACATATTATCTTAAATCTACATCTATCATTTTGCCAATTAAAATTAGGACTTTAATTGCAATTAAGTAATTTAATTGCCAATTGAACAGCAAAATTGCTAAGTGACTAATTTTAATGCCTATTTTAATTACCAATCATGACTGGGGAGGGAGCTAATCAAGTTACATCAAGCAGTACCAGAGTAATGATGTGAAGAAAAAAAAAAGTAGAACAAACATTCAAGGCTACATGCATTAAAAAAAGAAGCATAAATTAAATAAATGCAAACACAATCTTATATATGTATAAAAATACTGTATTTCAATATCTGAATACAGAACATGAAAGAGAAAGCAAGATTAATTAAAGAAGCCCCTGTCAATCTTCAAAGTAAAGAAAACCAAGTCAAATTTTTATGTGGTATTTACATGGCACTCACACTAACCCAGATAAAAACAAAGCTGCATATATCTGAGAATAAAAGACAGTTTCCTGCTTGGCTAGTTAAATATTTAGATATTTAGATTGAGGTGTTTTTTTTTTTTATTCTTTAAAACTGAAATGCTATAAAAAAAGAAAAAGAAAAGAAAAACAAAGTTTCCAATGCAGCAATGTGAGAATTTAAATTTGAAAAGCCAACAGGACCAGTGCAGTGGGAATCTTTTTCCTGCTGGCTCTCCTCCCCACAACCCTTCACCTGAATGAAGAGTTCTGTTAAAGGCCTAATTCCCATCCCATGTTACCTTGAGAAATGCAGAAGACTGCCCTATCTTAAATGTTTTAAAACATATTTGTGAATAAAAGAAGAAGAAGAAAGCAGCTAGGATTACATCACAATTAAAACTACTTAGAGCACAGGGGATATATCTTGTCATAATAGTATTTCTTCAATTTTGCTGTTAAAATAAACATGCCAGCTCAAGATAAAGGCTGTAAACCAGCAGGCAACCAGAAACACTGGTGAAAATCTTCTTGGCCAAAAAAAACACATTTTCAAAAGTTTTCATATCCAAACTAATTCTCGGATTAGCAATATGGAAGGCAATATTAAAAGAGGGAGGTAGAGTTGAGCTCAAAAAAACAGAAAGCGATTCCCTGATAGACAATAACAATGCTAGTATTTTCTAGCTATTGGGATCACCTTGGCAGACAGCCACCTCATTTAGAGTAACAATAGAAATCCATCAAATCTTCATATAAAATAAAAGTCATGATACAAGATGCATATCTCAGTTTGTGTGTGTGTGTATCCCCAAAATATACATAGTTTAAATCTACAGTAAGGCCTGAAATTACTCATGAATTACATGTAATGTTATAACTTGAAGAAAAGCAAATTGTGCTGCTTAGAATGTTATTACTAATGGACATGAATTCTGAAATGAAGCACAGCTGGACTTTCAGCCTGGTTTTTGAAGGGGGAACACGTTAATAATCACAGGGCCTAACAGGCTGCAATATCTGCTCATGACAATAACAGCTTTATAGGGAGTTCTTTGTGACTCACCTATAAAGGACACACTCACTGTCTATTCAAAAGTCATGGAGATGGAGTTGTTATTGACAAGCTCACTACTGATCAAGGTTAAAATTAATTGAGTACTGATGCTAACCGGAGAAATAAAATCTCAATCATTAAAAGACTACCATAAACCCCAGAAAAGGTTTCCATAACTCAGCTATATCTTATTTTTTCTGCATAGGATTTTCTGCTATACACATACACAAAAGATCTTATATTACTTGATAATAATTATCAAAATGATTTCACTAACTCAAGCACTAAGTAACAAATTATCAGCCATTACAAAAGGAGAAAAAAAGAAGAAACATTATCTTGTAATTTCAAAATGATTATTTATGAAAGGACATGACAAACTTTCAAAATGTTAACTTTCTGAAACTTGACATTACTGAAAATATACTTTTTAGACTATGTCTATTTTGAATATTTTGTTAGTCTATGAGTTCACATGAATTAATGTGGTTTACATATTGTTGGAAGCATTTCTTTTAAAAGATAGTATGTCTATAGCTTTCAGATATTCCTTAATAGCTAAAGTAAAAAACATTCTAGTAAGATATTTTACTTTTGTTAGCCTTAAGTTTCTTATTGTTCAGTGTTGAATCTGCATTAGTGAAGAAAAAAGCAGGGATACAGTAAAAGACAACCATGTTTACAATCTGAAATTAGAATCAATAAACATATTACTAGTCACCAGGATATTTAAAAACAAGACCTGTGAAAATTACAGAATCATTCCACTAAGATCTAAACAGTGAGTCCAGTATGCTGTCACTGACATGTTGAGGGAAAAAACAAATGACCACTAGCACAACATACATGATTCAAGTTGAAGTAGACACATAGTGAGTGTATGTGGAGGGGGTTTTGCTGAGGAGATAATCCTCCTTACATTTATGTTTCATATTTCTAAGCACTGTTTTCTGTAACTTTCCAAAGTTGAAGATGATTGACTTTTAAAACATAATTTCAAATAGTTTACCATAGATTTAGAAGTTATATTGAAAGGACTTGCAGGACACCTGTTTTTCCTAGGAGTCCTTTAATTTTATGGATTCCAAAGGTATGGTGTTCCTACAAATTACTAACTCTTAAGTAACCAGCTATGGAAATCAATTTTCCCCATAACCTCACTGAGTAAGTTGGTGGGCTGAATGGCGATTTCCAATCTAAAGTTTTCCTAAACTTTACATGCTTTGTATCATCATCTAGAGGTGGGAGTGAGAAGGCAATACAGAAAACATATTTCACAGCAGTACGATTTGACAGGGACCCCCAAACTACAAATAGATGTTGTAAAATTCGAAATGTGGTTCTGTAGCTCAGTCTATATCACCGAAACTGTGAGATGCTATCTTCCTGTTGTTATCACGTATCAGGTCAAGGGATATAAACTGTACCAGGTTAATTCATTTTGCTGTTCAGAGAGTCATTAAGTTCCTCCCAGAATATATGTGATTGATATCCCTAGAGGTGAAAGGCTAAAAGAAACATATGGCAACATGTTGCATTCCGTATGCTATCTGCCCATCCGTGCTTAAGCTGCCATTAGCAACATCTGTACTTTACGGAAATCCAGCTGCGCCGACTCCGGCTGACGGAATTGTACTTGGGGGGGAAATCTAGCTTAGCACCATTAACTTGAGACTTAGAGTCTATCTACCAGGACGGATGGAAGCTTTCACAATTAGACGAGACGACACAAATGCTTTATTAAAGTTTAATTTTGAACTCCCAATTAGCGAAACTGCATTACAAATCGATTGCAATTTCCTAGAAGGCACAGCAAGTTCTCTGCCTGCCTGCCACGTGCGAGAGGCTCCAGAGCAAGCTTTCCCAGCTCCCCGCAGCTGAAAGGGAAGGGTTCAGAGCCGGGTTCTCCACATCCCAGGACGTCCCTAAAACCCACCCGGCCCCTCCTTCCGCTGGGCAGGGCCGTAATAGGACAGATCCCTCGGGGGGGGGGGCGGGTGACAAGAGGGGATGACTCCGAAGTCCAAGGCATCGGGGAGGCGAGGGGTGGGAGTAGATGGGGGAGGGGCGGCGGGAAGCTGGGAGTGGGGTGTCCTCTAGCATCTTGGACTCTCGGGAGGAGCCACATCTAGTCAGCCACGCGCAGAAGTTTCTCTTTCGCTCTCGCGCTACACACCCGGATTGGCTCCCTGTGCTCAGGCCGGGGGTGGGGGGAGGAAGGCGTGGGGGACCGGAGTCCCGGAAGGACTGCCTGGAGTTTACAGCAGCTCCCCTCCCCCACCCCAAACAAAGCCCCCGCTCTGCGTCCAGGATACGTTACCTGCCCGGCGCTCCCGGCCCCTCGGTCACTGCATCCCCCGCTGGGCGCGCCTGGTGTGGGGCCCGCTCCTCGGGCCCCGAGAAGTGGTCGCCCCGGTCAGCTAAATCCCCCTCGCTCCTTGTGTTACGGGAGGGAGGGGGAGACGGGGTGAGTGCAAGCGGAGGCAGGGCCAAAGGGAACTTGCTGATATTTTTTTTTTTTTTAAGAAAAAAATTAAAAAGCAGTGGGCGGGGTCCGGTTCCGGCCAGGGGCAGAAAGGGCCGGTCAGCTTCCAGGGGGGCGCGGGCAGGGGAGTGGTGGGCCGGGGAGCGGCCCCCCGCCCCCCGCCCCCGGCCCCCAGCGGCGGCGGCAGCTGCACACACAGAAGCCCATTGTCGCCAGCTCCCGGCGCGCAGCCCCGCGGACTCGGCCCCGCGGCCAAGCGCGTCAGCGGCCCCGTCAGCCGGGCCGGGCTCCGTGACGCGCGCGCAGCCCGCTCTATAAATAACCCGCCTCTGGGTGACTCGGGCTGCTTTCCAGTGACGCCGGGGGCGAGCAGAGGGGGGAGGAGGAGGAGGAGGGCGATGGAAACAATAAAACCACCCGCCGGCCTCCCCAGCCTCCCTCCGCCCTCCACGCCGCGCCCCTCGGGCCACTTAGCAAACGCTGCTCGGGAGGGGGACGGACCCTGGCGGGACGCCCGAGGATCCGCACCCGACGGGGATCACTTCCACACGGGGAAACGAGAAGGCGGAGGGAGCTTGGCCCAGAGTTTAGAAAAGGGGTCGCTGAACTTACTCCCAGAACGATTTAGACCTCGACGTTTTTACTCTGCTCTCCCACACCCATCCTAGCACAGGTCGGCTGTGTGTAGGGGGGCGGCGTGGGTCTGGGGGGGGGACGGCCGGGGGGGTCGGGGTAGTAAATCTTCAATTCAAAACAACACGAAAAACTTGCAACTTAAAGGTTCTGATCCGGCATATTTTAAAACATACGCCTGTGTTTGCATTTCACGAGGTTCCACCTACATCCCACTCTGTAAATGGACCATATCCTTTCTTGAAGTATTTGTCTCTTGAATTGTTTGTCTAAGTTTTCGTGAGGCCAGGGCCACGTTACTCTTTTAATTTGGGGAGTTGTATAAAGGGTGCCCAGAAGCAGCAGTGTGGGCCTGGGTTCCAGGACTCATGCTCTCAGCCCCAGAGTCTTTTTCATGTTGTTATGGCCTTGAGCACAGCGTAGGCCTTGAACTTAGCACATTTGACTTTTCCAAAAGTCTATAGTTCTTCAAAATTCTGGACTTTGATCAAGGCTGCCAGTTAAAGGGACTTTCTCTATAGGTAGATTTTTTTTGTGGGACTTTCTCTTCTAGTTTCCATACTTAGGCAATTCTGTCCCACACTCTGACATTCTTCTGGCCCATTAAGTTCCCACATACCACTACTGGTGGTCATCTCCTTACTTGGAACCACCAATTTATAAACTAGTAAGACAATTAAATCTCCTCTTGAGCAAAATGTCTCACATATATGAACTCCAAATTTTCAGGGATGCTGACATATAGTTTGACCATGCAAGCAAAGTTTTGAAGAGAGCTGGCATGGATAGAGTGAGTTAAAAGGGCTGGGGAATTGGTTTGCAATGGAGACAAAATGGGGTAGTGAAGGATGCACTGAGCTGGGAGTTGGATGACTAAGGAATCTGGGTTTTAATTATGTCTTCATTATACCTCTCTGTGCCACCTAGCAGAAATCACAGCCTCTCTTTGCCTCAGTTTCCTCATCTTCAAAATGAAAAGCTGGTGGTTTCTAAGCCCTTTCAACATTAACATTCAAGGAAAATAAAGGACATCATTGTGTTCAAGTATAAAATTACTAATATGAGTACACAGTGTCCCACAGGGAATGGATAACCAAATGCAGAATAATTCAGCTCCACAATTTATTATTTTGTACATTTACAAAAAGAAAATCTATCAGGGCCACTTCAGGCAAAGAATGAATTCAACTATACCACTAAAACTATTTTAAGAGGAAAAAGTAGCTGTCACTATATGCTTCATTTACCTGACAACAGATAGTTACAGTCTGATGATGTCTTAGGCCCTATCCAATGCTTTGTTCTTTCATGTGAGTGAATCATTTTTGGATATCAGAATTTGCTAGGACCACTTTCTTCAATTTTGCCCCCAAATCTGTCTCGTGTAGTCTCTAGGAGGAAGAAAATAAACACAAAAGTGTTTATTAAAAAATGGGATTTGTGGGACAGCCAAAAGTCTTCTATGAATTGACCCTTAGAGAGTCAGAATCTGCCTTATTTTCCTGTCTCCAGGTTGGTGAAGGCAGAAAACATAAAAGTGGCAGAAACACATTTAGAGCCAAAACATTTGCTTCACATAGACACCACCGAAGTGTGATCACAACTAAAAGTTAACCAGTATTTTTCCGGTTCCAAACGCACATCTGTCTCCCTTTCCCATAAAATGCTTGGTGTCTCTAATTTAATTTTGTCTTAAAGCTTTTTCTCCTTCAGCTTAAAAAGAGGTATTTTTCTATCACTGCTACTATCCTGACACTTCCAGCTTCTCACATAGTTTTAAATCAGTACTCTTTTGCTTACTTCTTATCCCTTTTTAATTAGTCAGTTTCATTCACCATTATCCTTAACCTTAAAATTTTAACAGAATGAGAATTAGAATATACAGGCTAAAATTGAAATATACCCAATTTCAGAGGCGAGAAACAAAGCTTGGCTCTAGGATCAGTAGCAAAACAGTGAAACAATCAGTTTCTTTAAAACAAAAGAAAAATAAATAAAACAATCATGCTGAAATCTGTGAGGTAGGAGACTGAAAATATGGAAAATTTTTATTTGAAGCTCCTTGATAGCATAAAGCTTATTACAATTTTCAAACATAGTGAAGGTTTTAGAATGTGGACATTGCTCAATATTTCCAAAGTTTCTGTCTACCTGAGGTTAAATCCTTTGAAAAGACTCCTGTACGGTAACAGTATTGAAGAATTTATTAAAGAAACTACTGTGCACTCTTGCCTTATTACTCAGTTAATCCTGATCTATATTTAGAGAGTGGTGCCAGCCAGGTTGAGGCTTTAAAGGAATGAGCACAAATATTTGCCATGTCCTGTGCAGTATAGTTTTGGTGATAGAAAATTCATTTTGGAAAATATCATTGAAGTTAGAGTATAAGCAAATCTCAGCAACCTTCAAATAGATAAACAGAAGGTTAACAAGAAAATCGTTGAGGAATTCTCAGTATTCCAAATGAAAGGAAAGGAATAACTGGGGTTATAGAGCTAGGAGCTTTCTGCATTTAACAAGCTAGAAATTAAGGCAGACAGTGTTCTTATAAAAATCTAAAAGAAAATAAATTCAGCAAAATTAACAGGACTTCGAGCATCAGTTCAAAATATGGACATACAGGCATAACCATCCCTTCTGGTAAGGTTGTCCTGATTTTTTTTTTGGTTCATTCCCCAAATTGCACAGACTTTGGCAACTCCATTGATGGGACCCATTGCAAATAACTTTGATCTTCCAGTATAAATTATAACATTAAAACAAGATTTGTTAACGCTGAATTTAAAAGAAAAATTCTTTGTGAGGTTCAGAATCCTAGGCCTGTTTGTTCTTCCATCCATTCTTGGCTCTTTTTCTCTTCTCTGATCTATACCATGGAGTACTGATCCTGTGAGTAGCATTTCCCTGCCTTCATTAGGACCTGGCTGCTGGCTGGGTGTGATGGATGGGAAGAAAGAGTGGGATAGTGGAGAGCTGGAGGATGGGAAAGGCAGGGTATTCTCTACTCTGTCCCATGCTGTAGCTCTTGCCAAATGCCTGGTGACTCTTGACACTGCCTTCCAGTTAACATTCCTTTTCCTTTGATTCCTTCAGTTTAAGGATTATAGTGGTTTTATGCTACTGAAAGTGACTGTCCTCTTTTTGGTTTCTCAGCCCTTCTGTCACTTATTTTTACAAATTACATGAATTAAATTTTCCCGGTATTGTGTATTGAGAGCAGTTTCTTTTTTCCTAGTTGGAGCCTGACTCCATGGATACTATTGAAAGGCATTACTGGATGACATACATGGAAAACTCTATTATTCCTTGATTTTTTTTTGTTAGACATTCTCTCTCTCTTTTTTTAATGTGCTATTTAGAAGTATTAACAAGGATTCAGTCCTCAGAAAAGCTTTTAGAAAGAAATACAACAAATCTTTAAAAATCAATTTAAAGACATATTTAAAGCTATACAACAAAAATATTATAAACTTTACTGTTTATTAACCAGAACAGGGCTAATACTTAGCTGAGACTGATACATAAATTCCTTGCTAAAAGGAATGGTGGCCTAAGATACCTGTCAATGCTTAATTTTCATCACACATCTTCTGTAGGACCCACTCACTCTCCAGCTTATTTGCCAGTGGTCTCTCTGCCTTCTCATGTCTTGCAGACAGAAAAGAGAGAAAAAAAAAAAAAAATATATATATATATATATATATATATATATATTATTAATTTGAAATCTCATATATGTGAATCTTTGGGATAACATTTTTAAATCTAAATTATGTCTCCACTTTTTTCTCCTTGTTATGTTCTGCTATTGCTTGTCCCTTCCTTTCCTACTCTTGTAAGTAAGTCTCTTGCTAGATAGATGCTCATTGCCTCAGGAAAGAAGAGACCCCCCAAGAGAGAGAGAGAGAGAGAGAGAGAGAGAGAGAGAAATGGGGTGACAAAAGTGGTCTATGAGTTTTTCAGTTTTTGTTTTATAAAATCCTAAATTCTCTGGGAAAAGGGTTGCAGGCTGTGTCTTTAAGAAACTTCAGGAAGAAGTTTCTGAAACTGGAAAGAGGATCCTCATGGACATACAGCAGGGGAGAGAGAAACAGAAAATGTTCAGTGTTTCCTGGAGAAGAAACAAGGAGCTCGGACCTGATACTGGGGGAGTTGCCTAAGAAGAGACCTAGGGTAGACTTGGCAAAGGAGTCCCATGAGGTCATGGTTCTAGCATTCAGGTGTGTAATGGGAGATGAGTCATCACACAAATACTATCTAGACCTCACTCATCTGTACCAGGGTTTGCAGTAGTTCCTCTTTCCACTGACCAATCAACCTCCCAGGTAGCTACAGTGACTGGTCGGGTCTTGTCGGGGAGCCACCAGGAAGGATCTCTTCCATATTTTTTTCTCTGTACTTGCACATGGAAAGATGTAAACTGCCACCACAGGCAATAGTCTGCTAGAGAATACAGCCAACACAGAAAACAGATTCAAGAGATAGAGCAGGAGAAATTGAGTGTTGAAGACATTAGAGTCTGGATCAAATTCCTGGAGCTATTATTACCTGGCTCTCAAGGTGTATGAGTAAAGCAGTTCTCTTAGCTAAAGTCAATTGGGATTGAATTTCCTGATATTATCATTGGAAAGATTCCTAACTGATATGCTTGCCACTAAAAACTGTTCAAGTCTTTTGTACTAGGGCATAGTAAGTACAGAATTTACCTGATGACTAATATTGACTAATACGCATAGGTTCTCAATTTATTATGCCACTACTACTACTACGCAGGAGGGTTTAATATTATCATGAAGGAAATGACGTGTCAAAATCAAATAGGAGTGCCTATTTTTGGTTAAACCTTCAGGGAAGATGAGACTTTTTGCCACAGAGACATTAAACTCTTCTATGACCACTATAGAAAATTCAATAGTCAAAGCTAGAGCTGTGAAACAAGGCAGCCTTTGGGCCCTGTTATTTCCCACCTTTTTTATTTATTGCTGTGCACTGCCTCCATCTTCCAGTCCTAGTCAAGTAACAGTAGTTTCTCAACTTGCCCATGCTGCTTCATGTATTAGTACCTTTGCATTAGCTGTTTCCTCAGACTTGAATGAGCTTGCCATATGGTCCACCTTTTAATACTCAGCTCAGGTACCTCAGCTTCTGTGAATTTTTACCTGATACCAAGACTGCCCTACTCCTCATATTTCCCACACATATACTCTAAAATTGGTCACTTACTTGTCACGGTCTATATAAGCTTCTATTGTGACCGATATGCAATTTTTTAAATTTCTCTATTTCCCCTACTAGGCTGACATCCATGAGGACAGAAATTCTCTCCAATTTGTCTTGGAATTTTTAGGGATCTAGCCACTAGGTATCTACAATTGTTTGTGAATTATAAAAATAAATGAATACATGAAATGAGTGAATGTGGAGCAGAAAGAATCAAACATTTTTAGGTTGAGACTTTGGAGTTAACCTAATCCTTGTGAATCAAATACTTGCCACAATAACAGGAATAGCAAAGCTATAACTTCTAAGAGAATGCAATATCAGAACTAATCATGGGATAGCATCTTTATTTTATTCTTGAACAGATATAGCAATATGTTACAAAGTTTAAGAATTCTCATTTTTAAAAAATTTGGCTACCTTTCTTCTCTTTTTCAAATTTAAAATTTCTTTCTATTTAAGTATTTTATTTCCTGTGCATGTCTATTTGCTCTCCAGACCTACATGGTATACAAAATATTATGTATACTATGTATGTATTGCATTTTGTTATAGACAAGAAACAAAATATTATTTAGAGTAGCAAATAAATTCAGAAAAGAACCAATTATAACCGGAAGAATAACCCTCCACCCACTTCACACACACACACACACACACACACACACACACACACACACACACACACACATTCATATCTATACTCGAATAATTTTATGATTTCAACATTTTTGTGTAGGAAGGGAGTTGCTGTCACTTGTAAAGTTTACTGTAGTACAGCCTGCTTCTTATAGACCTATAGGAACCTGGACATAAAAGCAGAAGAACAAAGTGGGAATTGCCCTAGCTCTGTATAAAAACTTAGCCAGTTATCTCTATTTAGGGTAGACTCAGTGCAGATTATGTTATATTTGAGAAATGTTTCTCTTAACGTGAATTGCCTTTGGTAATTATTATTTGCCCTTGGGAGATATATATGTGTAGAATCCAGTGGATGATCAAGAAGAATGAAATGGTAAATCTTCACGGCTACCTACAGGTATAAGTTAAAATACAAACTCTACAGGGACTGTGCTGTTAGAGACCTTCTGTAGTATTATTTTAGGCTGCCTAACTGAGGTTTTGGGAAAGATATTGCTACTAATAACATCCTATGCGTTGTACTGGTTGGGAAAGGAAACCCTCCATGAGATAAAACTATGGTGAGAAAGACATAAAGTACTGAAGATATGTATTGCACAGATATGAAGAAAAAGTGCTTTCTAAGAGGAAAGTAAATGATAATGGATCTTGAGACCAGGGACTAGAGATAAGGAAGCAAAGCTAGAAATTGGGGCCTGCTTTTAGGAGATTTCTGTGAATATATTAAGTTTTTTATTGTTCTTTTCATTTGAACTATTGGGAAATTTTTATTTAGTAAACAGATTTTCATTTTTCTTCTATGTTGTAATTTCCTTCATTTGTTTCTGACCTTCAGTTGTTGTCAACACCTGCATAAACTTATATGGTGGGATTATGGGATGATTACAGAAAAGAACAACATAGAGAAGTAAAATTTTTTGCATTGCACCTCCCCAAGGCCAATGTTGTGACCCTAACTTCTGGTAAATAGCAGAGAAATGAGTGATGGACCTAGAAGGAACATGAAGGAAAAGGAGGCCTCTGAAAGGGCAGTGAACAAGCAGGTAACTCAGGAGCAGACATGGCAGAGAAAGAAAGGGATAAAAACCTTTGCCAATGTATCAGAGCTTCCTGTCCATTCTACTTTTAAGCGTTGATATCCTATATTTCCCTGCCAAACACATACACACTTTCCTCCCTCTAAAAATCTGGCTATTTCTTCCCTCTTTCTCCAATTCTCATCATTTTTTTCTTGGAGTTTGGAACAGCCACCCATCTCATCTCCTGTCACCAGTGGCTTTCATTCTGGTTCCATTCCATACCATCATCAAAGTTGTCTTTCTAAAGAGAGCTGGCCCATGACCTTCCCTGATGCTCTGCCAGTACTTCTGGTAAAAACTTTCTTTCCTCCAGTTATTGTCTTCAGGACTTCTATTGAAAGTACATTTCATTTGGAAACAGGTATTCAAAGGGTGCCATTAAAGTTATTTGTTATGCTTTGAGGATTCCTTTTAAAGATTTATCCATTTAAAGATTTACTCAAGTTTTTAATATTGGGACAGATGGCACCACAGTAGAAGCAGCAATGTCCTCGAAAATCTGTCAAATTTGTTTGGGAAAGTACATGTTCACACAATAATCAAAAGACTTGTGGAATATGCTTCTTCAGTAATTCTATAATTCAGGCAAATATTTCTGGTACTAGGTGAATCTGTGTGGGTAGAGATTGTAATATGAGATATGAAAGAGCATGGTAGGATCTGTGAACACAAATTTTGCATACGAATGGACTAATTATTGGCCAAGGTTCTTCTGCACTTCATCTTTACCATGTTATGTCAGGAGCTTTATGACACACAGAGCCCACTTAATTTTTGAAATTATGTTATATATAGCATTTTCAAAAGTCTTCTACAGAGTTAAATTCATGCCCAAATTTCTAATATGCATAATGATTTACAAACACATAGAAGAGAAAAGAAGAACCAGAAAATATTCCCCTCTATCCATCGCAGTAAGTCATCCCATTGAAAATTCAGGGACCAAGACAGCTTTGAAACCCAGTCTGGAGTTCCCATTACTTCTCTCCTTTATATCTCTGTCTTATCTTGATTGAATGGATAGCATAAAGCTAATATATAGAGTCTTGTCCTCATTTGTATCATAGAATAGAACATCACTGATGTGTTTATAAATGTCATTAATATAAAATTTCTCCTAAATCAATAATAATGTTATAATACACTCAACTTTGGTATTTAGTTTATAGGCCTTAAATTCAAAAGCTCTTCACTCACTGCTGCCCACATATGCTGACAACTGTTCTGATCCCAGCAGGAGTTAACAGATTTTATTTCTTAAGCATTACAGAACTACAACCACAGTGTTATTATTAGATGAAAGATCTCATACTGGCTTTGCAATAGAGAAAAAAGAAAGAATTGAGATGAAAATAATCTGGGCTATTTTAAAATGCCCCACATTTTCAATATTAAATTCAATTTGGTGTTCAAAGGTAACATATTCAAATGGCTCAAAATTCAAAAGGTACAATAATTTGTTATTTTCCCATTCCTCTGCCATCTTTCCAGGCTAACCCATTGTTATAAAATGTTCGTAATTTCTCCCAGGGATAGTTTATGTATATACAAGCAAATATCAGCACACATATATAAGAATGCATTTTTTTATTTTCCTTTAACAACTTATTTTAGAGATAGTTTTGTATAAATACACAGAGATTTTAAATTATTTTTTCTCTTTGTATACTATTCCAATACAGAGATATACATAATTTATTTGACCAGTATCAACTCAATGAACATTTAAGTTGTTTTCAGTTTTTTGTTAGCATGAAGGTATCCCTGCATCCACATCATTTTACTTATGGATATATATATATATATATTTAAATTTCTTGGTTAAAATTATAATTTATTCATTTTTGATTTGTGAAAAAAAGTTAAAAAGGAGCAAAAGGATACATTTTAAAAAGCAAGTCTTCCTCATCCTTCTTTGCCTAACCACACACTTCCTTTTCCCAGAAGCAAATATGTCTCCAGCTTTTTGTATATCCTTTCAAAGAAATTACACACACACACACACACACACACACACACACACGCACAAGAATGTGCATAGAGGAGAATTTCATTTATTTAGACAGATTTGTATTTTCTTCTGTGTGTGGTTTATAGGAATCAGAAGTCTCTTGCAAAACTGTCTGATTCAGTATAACCATTTAAATTAGGAACATACTCTTCTATTGTCTCATACAGACCATCATCATTTAAAATAATAATTCCACCAATTTTCTCTATGCACATCTGTTCCATGTGGAAGGATAGGAGTCTATAGATAAAGAGCCCCGCATTGTCCTTGGCCAAAAATTGTCTAATGAGATGAGACTCAGTCTGGATGGAGTTGGCCCTGCATATCTGGGGAACAGCCATTACACTGTAATCCTATCCTTGTTCTAAGGTCTCTCTTCCCCTTTCTCTTGTGTTGGATCTCCTGTTTCTTCTGGCCCATGTAATCTTCTTTTCCTTAGTGTTTCCCACTCCCTCCCCCTCCACACACATATTCTTTCTCTCTTAGAATTAATCTTCCAGTAGCCCCAGAGCAAGAATGTCTAGGAGGTTAATTTTTCAAGACCCGGTATTTCTTAACATTTCTTTATCTGATTAATAGTTTGCTGGTAATACAGTTTTAGGTGGGAAATGCTTTTTTTCAGAAATGCATGGACATTGCTTTAATCTTATCATTAAGAAGTACAATGCCATTGTGATTTCTGACACAGTTTTTCCATTTCTGGAAATTTTCATGACCTTCTCTTCGTTGTCAGTGTTCTAAAATTTTCTGATGATATGCCTTGATGTGATATTATTTCTATCCACTATGTTGAGCACTGGATAGGATTTTTCATATGGAAATTAATGTCTTGTAGAGAATTTTCTTTTTGTAGTAATATTTTTTATTTTTCAGTAATAGTTGGCATACAATACATTAGATTTCAGTATACAACATAGTGATTAGACACCTATATGACTCACATAATGATCACCCCAATTAATCTAGTGCTCTTCTGACACTATACATAGTTATTACAATATGATTGGCTATATTCCTTATGCTTTGTATCATCAAGATTATTTTGTAACTATCAATTTGTGTTTCTTAATCCCTTCATCTTTTTTACCCAGCCCCCAAACCTCTCCCATCTGATAACCCTCAAAATGTTCTCTGTATCTATGAGCTTGTTTCTATTTTTTGATCATTTATTTTGTTCTTTAGATCCTACATATAAGTGAAATTATATGACATTTGTCTTTCCCTATCTGACTTACTCCATTTAGTACAATGCCCTCTAGGTCCATTATGATATATTCCTTTTACTTTTGGACTGTGTGTCTTTAATCTGAAGTGAGTCTCTTGTAGGCAGTATATATAAAGGTCTTGTTTTCTTATTAATTCAGCCACTGTATCTTTTGATTAGAGCATGTAATTCTTTTTCATTTGAAGTGCTTGTTGATAAATATGTACTTATTGCCATTTTTTATTTATATTTTTGATATGTATTTTCTTCTCCTTCTTAAAGAAGTTCTTCCATCATTCGTATAATACTGGCTTGGTGGTGATGAACTCCTTTAGCTTTTTCTTGTCTTAGAAGCTCTTTATCTGTCCTTTGATTCTAAATGATAGCTTTGCTGGGTAAAGTAATGTTGGTTATAGGAACTGGGTTTTCATTACATTGAGTATTTTGGGCCAAACCCTTCTGGTCTGCAAAATTTCTGTTGAGAAATCAGCTGACAGTCTTATAGGGGCTCCCTTGGTGATAACTAACTGCTTTTCTCTTGCTGCTCTTAAGATTCTTTCTTTGTATTTAACCTTTAGTTTAATATAATGTGGGACATTTTCCTGAATTATTTCCTAATGATTTCTTCTTATCTGCTTTCGTTTTTGTCTTTCTGAAAATTATATTTATATAACTCCTGGATTGGTCCTTTAATTTTCCCAAGCCTTTTCTTTTTTATTTTATTTTGTTTTTGTGTAATTTTTGAGATAATTCCTCAATTTTATTTTTCAACTTGACATTCTTATATACTTTTTTTTCATTTATTTTTATGATGGCAAAATATATGTAACATAAAATTAGACATACAGTTCAGTGGCATTAGCTATGTTAATTAACATTATTGTGCAACCACCATCACCATCCATCTCCAAAACTTTATCATCCTCCCAAACTTAAACTCTGTACTTATGAAGTAATAGCTCTCCATATTCTTCTAGACACCAACCACAATTTTATTTTCTTTCTCTATGGCTTTGATAGAATATATGTTCCTCATTTAAGTGGAATTATATGATATTTGTCTTTTTGTATCTGGCTTATTTCACTTCGTATAATGTCTTCAAGCATTAAGCTTATAGTATATGTCAGAATTTCATTTATTTTTAAGGCTGAAAATATTTATATGTGTGTGTGTGTGTGTGTGTGTGTGTGTGTGTATATATATATATAATCACATTTTGTTTATCAAGTCTTCAGTCAGTGGATGTTTGGTGTTTTCATATTTTGGCTATTGTGAATAATGCTGCTATAAACACTAGTGTAGCATATTTTCAATTTATACTATTATATTTTTTTTGCTTTTTGAGAGTTTTCTGCATGTTCTATTTGTGTAACATTTTGTTCTTTTTTCAAGGCTATAAAATTATACCTTAATTCTCTGAGGATACAAATGGTAGTATATATATGTGTATGTTCGTGTGTGTGTGTGTGTGTGTATGCATATGGATATATGTATATGTACATATATACAAATTTATAAATATGTACATAAATTTAATTCTCCCCGAATGATGATATCTATTCCTCCAAGTTGCATTTGATTGCTTTTTTATTTTGGTCTCTCCTTTCCATGTTAGAGGTTCTCTTAGATGTCTTATAATCCTTGATTTTCTGCTCTTGATTAAAAATGTAAGACTAAAAGCTGATTGGGAGCTCTTAATGCATATATGCATATGGGACTCACTGACCTTGCGCTTTACTGCAGGGTGATCTGGGAAAGCTCTTTGGATGGCATCCCTCCTGATGGCAGTATTTTTAGGTCTTTCCAGTTGGGATGATCAGGTTACCACAGAAAAGTTCACCTATCTCCTTCTTGAAGGGTTGAGATCTGGCTGCCAGAGTCCTGGTAACAAGTGTAAGAAGGAGCTTGAGGGCTTGTTTTCAGTATAATATTCAAGTCTTCAACTGTGCCTGGTCTCCCTTAGTCCAAAATAAAACCACAGACTTATTCTAAAGTGGCGAGAGTCGGCCTCTCTGTGGAATGAAGCTGGGAAGGAGACCAAAGGAGATTCCACTTTCACCCAATCCTCTTTTAGCACTGAACTTCTTTCTTTCACTTTTAGTTCCAGAGTTACCTGGTGTTACCATTTCCTGAACCATTCTGTTGGATTAATGAGGATGTTTCTCAGTTTCACCATTATCATCTTAGTTTCCATCCTCTGGGGTCTGCTAAGTCAGTCAGGTTTTCATCTACCTATTTTCCAACTTTCAGAAATATGTTTCTGATATCTCTTCTCTTCCTTTCCACCTTTTCGTTTCTTTAAAAAAAAAATAAATGTCTTTAAGATTGTTTTCACTGGATTTCCTAAAGTGGTGACAGTTAATATGTATGTGTTCAATTCTTAGCTTAACCCCACGTTGGCACAGCATGTTTATGCTCCTCTGGAAAAAAGGGTAAGGATCTCCTTGATTCACCACACTTCAAATAGATTTAGGGATTTGGAATTTTGTTTTATACCATTAACTTAATGCTGCCTTGTTGAAAATTCTCTTTTCCTCATTTTGAGGTGATATTTAGAAATTGGTTTATTTCTCCACAACTAAGACATTGAAATTGGGTCTAAATCATATAAAGTGTCCACTCTGAACAGGTAGTTGACCTGTCAGCAAATAAGTCTATTTTTTAGAGGTGCGATTTGCTTATGGATGACTTTATTTGAAGGAACTATCATTGAGAAAATTGTATTAACTTATGGTGGATTTTAAATTATAAATGATTGATGTAACTTGACCCCCATTTATAAAAGAAAAAAAGGCTCCTTTAGATGGCCTTTTTAAAGAAGTTTCACATATTTTCCTCAAGGTCATTGCAATTGGTCAAATTAAAGTAATGTTGAAGTAATCAAAGTGAATCTGAGAAAAAAAAATAAACTTAAAAATAAAAATGGCACCTGTTTATTACCCAGATATATCTGTTCCCTCTGCTACATTTTAGTCATAGCTATTTAATTTCCTGAAACAAAAAACAAACAGATTTTCACTAATGTCAGTACTGCAGAGCTAACATAGGACAGAAGAGCCAGCTGTACTCGATTTCTTCTTATGCATCATCAACAAAATTGGCAGCTAAGTTCTGATTTCAGAGCCTTTATGGTTAATGATGATGTACAAGCTGTGCTTGATTTTCAGATACAAGACTGATCTTTGCTGACAGAAAAATCTATTTTTGATTTGTAAATTGAGCAAATTTGATGCAAAATTATTGATGTAGGATAAACGCATATCATGAAGATATCATTTTTAGACTCACATTTCTAACCTTAAAACCACTTCAGTTTATTATTGTTACAGTCATCATCATCCTTATAATTATTAGCATTAAAATGAAGGTAACTAAGTATTTAACTAAGATTGAAGTTAAGTTTTGTGAATGAATCATATATCGACAAATTTTATACTAACTTAAGAATGTGACTGCAATGAAAAGGAGAAACAAAATTAATTAGCAATCAATTCTATCAGCATCCCTCTTCTGGGTAATTCAGAATCATATGTTACAAGTTATCATAGGTAAAAATCTTCTGATGTTATATAAAGGATGGTGGAGCAACTAGGTTTGAATGGGTTAAAAAATGCTTCCTTGATTATAAGGTCTTCAACAAGTAGAAATTATATTTCAGTCATTGCTTAAAACAGCTACTATTTCTTTAATTCGTACAAATCAATTTTACCATTGACATTTTCAGAAGTAGTAATAATGGCCTTGTGCAAAATTATGTAGCTATAAAATATTGTCTTAATGTTCTTTCATCTGGTCCCCATTTATGAGCCATCACCACACATACCCAGTTTTTTCATACTATCTGTTTTCTAGTAGCGGTACTCCCTACCTGCTACCCCATACTCTGCTTGCTCCTTCCTTATTCCATACCTATTACTCCTTAACCTTATCAAAAATTATCTTTCCTTTTTCTTATTCCTTTGAAATTTACAAAGACACATGTTAAGAGCTTGAAAATATTTATTTCCTAAATATGTTGCCTTCTAGAAGTACAAATTTGCATTTTTTAAGAGGAACTCTTGAAGTCCTATTGCCAGCTGTTGAAATGTCACATTTTTCTGTCTGTCAAGAGTGGCAAAAATCTATATCTTACAATAACTAACTTTTACTTATTGATTCTCCCCAGCTTAAAATATGTGTTTCTGAAACATAATTAGATAGAGATTAAGATCAAGGGCTTTGCAGTCAAATGGAGCTAATTTTGAAACTCAACTCTGCTACTTACTAGCCATTAGTCATAATTTACTTTTCTTTAAGATGGGACACCAGTACCCACCTCATAGGGTTATTATAAGAAGTAAATGACTTGATGCATGTAAAATGATTACTATAATGGTGAATATTAATTTAGGGTTTCAATAAGTGTGAACTTCAATTATTATCTGTGTGATTGATACTGTATAATTCAAGTATTCTTTTTAAATTGTTGATTTCTTTTTTGGTGTCAAACATAGGTTACATATATACATATATTTATATCCTACAAAGAATATGTAAATCTAAATAAACCAAGAATATGGAAGGCGTCAAGTCTTGATCAACTGTATTTCCTTAAGACTGCATATAATAATTGCTAAATAAATATAAAATTTTATTTAATCTACCAAAATATGTCTTTGATTACAATATAAATTCTCTATGAGGAAAAATAGTTAAATAAAGAAAAAAGATAGGCTTTTACACTAATGTACTTTAATTGAATCAAATCATTTCTTTTTTGTGTTTCTTCTGTAAGATCAAATGAAACAGTCTTTTAAAAGATAAGACCATCTCGTTTGATATCAGTATGATGGAAACCTCACAAGTTATAGGCAATAAACCAGTATCTCAGGGCCTAATTTACTGTCAAGAAGCACATTAGATTCCTTCAGATTACTAGCAAAATGTACCATATTCTCCAAGGGTCATAAAGAGTTGATATCTCTCTATTAAGTGCTATCTGGTTTATTATCAAGTAATAATTTAAACATTTGGAGAATGTTTTATTAATATCAGCAAAACAGCATCAGCATCAATGATGTTTGGTCTGATTCTGTAATGTATAATTAGGTCTGGGAGATAAAAATCTTTTATAAATAAGGAAGAAAACCTATTGTTTCTATGTATTGAGTTCAAGATGCTGTCATAATGAGCAACTGGTGAGAGACTCCGAATGAGTGTAATGAAAGACACCAGGCCCTCATATAGATAATTTGATGTTTGACAAAATCTTAAAGCCACTTGATTGGAAACTGTTGAATAATTTTTAAATATTGGAGAAACCCAAGTGACTTAGTGACTGAGTTTTTGAATATAGGTATGAGTAGAGTAAGGAAACCTTGCCTATCCCTATATTAACCTTGTGCTTACATCCCGTTTCTTTAGAAACCCTGTCAATGTATTCTCACTATATGAAGCCATGCTTGCCTGTTCCCTTTGAATTGGAGTCAATTCACTGGAGTCAACAACACTGAGTATTCCAGAGGAGAGGGAGTCCCAAGCCTCTAGCTCCAGGTAAATGAGAGCCATTCACCATTTTGTGTTACACTGGGGCCACTCAAAAGAAAAATACTCACCTTGCCCCATTATAGCAGTTTCATGTCAAGGTCTTTTTTCATTCGAGGCTGCCACATCTGGGAGCTGGCTAACCTCTTTCTCCAGAAAAGTACCAAACACCCATTTTGACCCACATTTCTACATCTTACCTCACTCATCAGAAACCCATGCTCACTTTGCTACCTGCTCTCTTTATTACTCATGAACCAAACCCAATCCACTAACTGTTTTTGTAAATATAGTTTTATTGGAACATAACCATGCTTATTTATTTACATGTAGTCTATGGCTGCTTTCAACTAAAAAGGCAGGGTTTAATGTTGGGACCAAGGCTACCTGGCCTGCCAAACTTAAAATATTTACTATATGGCTCTTTTTAGAAAAAGTTTGCTGATCCCTATCCAAACATTTATCCTCATACTACTCTTCACTTCCACTCATCTGACCTGCTTTTTCACTTTAGCTGTCATCCTAAGTCCTTGTACTCTGACACCTGAAGCTAATAGTTCATCATCAGCAAACATTTTTGCATCCTTAACTTCATCTCTGAATGCTCCCTTTTCTCTCTTACTCTAAGTAAAATATGGATGCCCTTTGAAATCACTTCTGATGCATCGTAGTCAGTGTAGGCTGTTTTTCTTTAACATCCTAACCTAATACAGACCTTATTCTGGAGTGGATGTTCTCCTTGCTCTCCTCTTCCAAATCTACTCTCTTCCCTCATGCATCCAAACCCCCAGCTGTTTGAAGTTTTTGCCTTTATACTTTATCATCTATTACCCCCTCCTTGTTGTTATCATCTAGAGAACTCTTATTTGATAACTTTAGCACCTGGATCTTTGTCTTTTTATTACTCCACAGTTATTCTCACAGACTTCTTTCTTACTTACTTTAATACCTACATGGATGATATATATCTGATACCTTAGATTATTATTTCTGAACCTCTCCATCTTACAATAAAATTATGTTATTCTTCACATACCCTCAGCCACCTTCTCATGTGGTCATACTTTTGACCTTGTGATCATCAATGAATAGATTACCTCCAAATCTCAAGTGCAAGCATGCCCCTCTCTAACTACGGTCACCTAAATTAACAGCTCATGAAATTAAGTACATGTACACAAGCAATATTTTGACTTTATTAAGACTTTCTAATGTGTTGAGTTTGTGATTGTATCATTACCAATCTGCCCTCCTCAGGCCCTCTCTTTCCTACATACCCAGCTGGGATTTTATGATACATAATTAAGGCATTCTTTGACAACACTCCCTACTTCTCTCTGCCACTCTCTTTTATCTGGCTGAGCTTCAACCCTGGTTCCCATAACTCAAAACAAATGAACATTGGAGAAGACACAATAATTATGCTGGCCAGGAACACTTTAAATTCTGTCTATATAACAAATGGGTAGTCATAATTGTCAGGACTTTCCAGAGGAAAGGACCAATAGGAGATAGAAGATAGATAATAGATAGATGATAGATTAGATAGATAGATAGATAGATAGATGATAGATAGATGATAGATAAATAGACAGACATACAGACAGACAGATAGATAGATGATAGATTGATATATTATAAAGAATTAGCCCCTTCCCTTTATGGGAAGTCTAAAGATTTTCTGTCATGAAGCTGGAGTTCCAGGACCAAGGAAGTCAACGGTGTAAGTTTCAGTCCAAGCCCACGTCCAAGTCTTAAATCAGAAGAAGACAAAACTCCCAGCTTCAAGACAGTCAGGCAGAGAGAGTGAATTTTCCCTTCTTCAGCATTTTTGTTCTATTCAGGCCCTTGGTGGATTGGATGAGGCCCACCCACACAGGGGAGGGCAGTCTACTTTATTCAGCTTACAGATTCAAATGCCAATCTCACCCAGAAACACCCTCACAAACATACGCAGAACAATGTTTTACCAAATATCTGGGTACCTTGTGGCCCAGTCAAATTGACACAAAGTTAACCACTGCAGTAGTCAAGAGCAGTTATTTTACTTCCATAGGATTACTGCATTCTCACTTTCCAAAATGATATTGCACATCTTGTCTTTACTCCTTATATCTCTTAACCTTTTACTCTCTGCTTATAAGATTGCTTAATAAGTCATGAAACATAAGAAAATGATAAAATGAAATTAATTCAATTTGAAAAATGAAATTAATTCAATGAGTTTCCTCCCCTTTTAATCTAAAATTTTTTATCCATCTCACTCTATACCTGCATTGTTTTATTATAAAGAGTCTCTGTTAATCTCAACTTCTCAAGGGCTTGGTTTTTCAGTTCTCTTCACATCTTCTAAATCACCATTTCTTTACTCAATTGTTCCCATTGTCATAAAGCACTTCTAGTAGCTCCTTTCATAAACACACACACACACGCACACGCACACACACGCACACACACACACCCCAACTCCAACATAGCAATAAGATTAACAGAATAAAGACCCGCATTTTACCTTATATCCTCATCCAATCATCTCTTGGTTCTCCATTAAAATGTTTTCTCAGGAATCTTGCCTGTTCACCCATTTAAAAGTAGCCACCCTGTTATTCTTTATCATATCTTTCTATTTGAAGTCTCTACATTGTATTTATCACTTTCTTATCCGTACATACTTTGATGATGTCTGTTTAATGCTTTTCTCCCCCAAAATATTACATAAGCTCTATGAAAGCAGGTTACTTTTGTCTTTTCACCTCTGTATTATCAGTACATACAGCAGACATAGAGGATCCTCAATAATAATTTTTTGAATGATTGCATAAATGAACTATTTCCTGTTTTTTCTGTTTACTACTAGACCATAAGATTCACAAAAGAAAGAACTTTGTCTTTGTGTCTTATCTGTGTTTGTAGTTGGTTTCAAAAAGACTTGTTGAATGAGTGAATGAATCATTGACATAAATGAGCAATAATCTAAAGATAAAAGTTATTAACTAACATAATGTGCTGCTCTTGAAATTTGCATTGGCATTTTTACTTTAAAAAAATCAGAATGATTTCTTTTAGGGTTATACTAATTCCTCTTAAACTAGTCTAATTTGTGTGACTTTACATATGCATCTAAATTAATTTTTCTAACTTTAACTAAGGCTTATAAATAAATAAGTATACATATATGTATGTAGATGGATGGCTATATATACACCTACCCACATATATATAAAACATATGTTAGTCCTGTTCTAAGAATCTGCCAAAATTTCTTGGTAAAACTTGCCAATTGCAATCATGTGACAGGATGACAGTTCTCTTCTCTGGGAGAAGTCCAGACTTCCAGTGTCTGGGACAGAAATAATATAGACCAAGAAACATACATAGCTGATGATGGATGATTTTTGGCTCCTGTAATGTGAGCTTTGGTCTTCTTATTGCGAAACTGAAAATCATTAGACCAGAATTATTTTTATTTCTACTCAGTTGAAATTTTTTCTTTTTATATTTCTGTATTTAGGCACACTGCAAAGACAATTTGCTTGGTCAATATGGGTTTATATTAAATTTTACCACCCAATGACATATAGCATGAGATCTTTTTGCCATTGTAGCTCCCTTATTTCTATAAGAATAGTAAGTATGTATCCAAATATACCCAATTACAGCTGCTTTCTTGTTGTCAATAGTAAGGTACTGCTTAAGAGTAAAGATATTCTCAATCTCAGGCAGAAGTGATTATGAGATGACAGGGACACTTCAGTGATTGCATTTATTCACACAGAGGAGGTAACAGTTACGAATGCTTTCAGCTGCAAGCAACAAAAGTGTCAACTAGCAGTGACTTCAACAAAGTTGGGTTCAGTGGCACAATGGCATTAAGGCTGTCATCTCTGCAAGTCTACTGGCCCTCTCTTCAAAGTTAAATAATAGCTGCAACACAAACATGTTCTGGCACACTTATCCTAGCAAAAAAAGTGTTTAAATACAGGAAAAAGGAGGTGTTACAGGTAAGTGATTTTCTCCTTGTATACTGTCCTCTCATTAAGGAGAGAAAATTCTTCCTTGAAACCCTTTGACAGACTTTTCTTTATATCTTATTGGCTACCAGTTGGTCCCATGACAATGCTTAAGCCAGTTGCTAAAGCCACCTTTTCTGAGAACTAAGAATTATTGTCTGATTTCTGAAAAAAAAATTGTGGCTTCATTAGAAAGAATAAAAAGAAGAATGGCTTTTTTGTTGGCAAGGAATAGTGCCTCTGACAGAAGGTTATCAAGAACACCCATGAGGCTTCATGGAGAATATCATACTTAGAATCTTGAATTCATGTAGAAGTTGTCCAGGAGAATAAAGTCTGGAAAGGTTGAAAGGAAGAAAGAGCTGCTTCTGCAAATATGTACTACAAATCATTAGATAGAGATGGGCATTCTGTATGTGTAGAATAGTGAGTAAAGTCACTGCAGAGGTTGCAAAAGTCAGGTCACGAAGGCAGCATGGAAGCAAGATATCAAGTTCTCATACCTTCAGGCATTCATTCTGAGGTTTTAAATGAATAAAGTTTTAAATAAATAACTGAGTTTTCCCTCCATGCAAGGCTGAGAAAATCTAGACACTTCAAGGACAATATTGTCATCTCTCTATTATAAAAAAGAAAGGTGAGGGCAGTCATTACTTAGAATCTCTCTCTCTCTCTCTCTCTCTTTCTCTCTCTCTCTTCTCTTTCTCTCTCTCTCAAACTCTCTTTCCCCCCTCCCTCTCTCTCTCCCTGTCTCCCTCTCCATTTAGCTAAATCTTGCTCAAGCATTTTGAAGCTATTTGCTAAACCAGTTTGTACTCGATGGGTTATAGAGCCTCAGAGGACTTGCCAGCTACACTTCCTCTACTAAATGCTTTGAAGAAAAGAAGCTGAGAGCTTGGAGTGAAACCAGTTCTGCTATGTTGATCATTATTTATTAGACCAAAGGATCAGTACCAGAGCCCAAAGCTGCTCAATAGGAATGTACTTTATTGGATAGTCGCAGACAAACAATTAGATTTTTTCTCTTTAGAAAGAGTAGCAGGTCAAGGGATGGATGAATGCCAAAACTGTAGTAGTAGAGACAAGATGCAGAGGAGGAAGGAGGGAAGGGGGAGAGAAAAAGAACTAGAGAAAGACTAAGAGAAAGAGGGAAAGTGAAACATATCTGAGCTCTAGCAACACAACAAATCATTGATCTTGGAAACTGGGGGAAACAAGAAAATCAAAAGCATCAACTACTGAACAGTTCTTTAGTGACTGGGATCACATTATCATCATTATTATCATCAGACCCTAGGAATTATTGAATGTTTTTTTCAAAATGCGATCTAATCCAATCTCCCTAAAGAACATAATATAGTCAGAAAGAAATATGAATGAAGTTTGCAATCACAAATTATTTTGAATCAGATTGAATTATTCCTCACCTTCTAAGGTAAGTATCTGAGGTGTGAGGTCTTTAGAAAGAGTCATGACAATGTTTCTTTTCTATGAGCTTGTGGTTAGTGGCTCAGAGAAAAGCATTTCTTCTCAGGGTACTCCTGGAGAAGAAAACAGTAGTCAAAATAGAAGCAGGCAATCATTGAGGCATCAAGAGAATGAGAAATAATGTTTAGTTATTAGAAGCTGAGGGCTGGAAAAGACATGATTCATGGATCTGTCAGGCTGAGGAGTATAGTCTGAAGGGCAAATAGAAGCAGGTTGGAGGACAGGAAATATATTTCTGGGGAAGGCAGGCAACAGGGACTCATTCCAGTTGAAGCATACCTATGTCTTCCAGAATACTAGTTCTCCCTCGTGGCTACTTATCAGAATTACCCAGAGTACTGTTGAAAACCCCATTTCCAGAACTTACTCAAGTCCTGCTGAAACAGAATATGACTTTTAATGCACCCACCCATGATGAAGCTTTCACCTGTCCTCATGAAAATATTTGCGTAATGATGGCAACAGTTCTTTAGTTCTTTTTAAAGAAGAACTATCTTTGGTTCTCAGACCAAGGCTATCTGAATTCTTTTGACTAGAATGTTCTTCCTTTTTTTTTTCAATTGTTGTAATAAAACATGGTACTTTTAAAAAATGACCTTAGCAAAAGAAAAATTAGCAAACAAAATTATTGCTAGGTTTGAACTTGGGTAATTTAATAATATCACTATCACTAGTTTCCTGACTTTGAAATGAGAGTAATAAAATGTAACAGCATTGTTATCTATAAATTAGATAACATATATAATAGTCTTGACACATCAAAAACACTCAAAATTTTCTCTTCCTATATTATCAAATAAGACACTTTGCTTTGCAATGTTTGTCTCCTGCTTAAACAATAAGGTAAATGAAAAATCAGTCTGTGGTGAGTATTATTTAAATAGGACTCTGGCTCTGTTTTTTTTTTTTTTTTTTTTTTTACGATCCTTTCTGTTCTACTCTCTTCTGTGTTTTGGGGCTAGCCTCTGGGCTAGCTTCTCAGGGTGACTGCCAGGAACCACATAGTGAGAAAGAATACTATTCTTGAAACCAAGAACAGAATCCCATTCCTAAGGCAGTTGGACCATCCAAGCCAATCACTAGGGCCAGGGAACACCATGCATTGAGAGCTCAAACTGAATCAATTCTGGTGCTAAGGGAAATGGTATTATTCTAATTAATTTAACATACCAAGAACAGCCCCTGAAGCTGGAGATGCTGTAAATCTTATCAAACCCAAAAGTTGGAGGAATTATCACAATTTCTCTCATAATCTTATTCATAAACATACTTGCTATTGGCTATCTGATTACAGCAGCCCCTTTTGTGGATCCTTACTGCCTCCCTTAAAGTAAGTTGGGCTAAAATAAAAGAAGCTGCTAACATCGTCTTTAAGAAAAATGTTATTTACTTAGTACTTAGAAGTAGTATAATGCTGTCACTGAAATATGAAAAATATAAAAATTAAAAGGGAGAAAAAATGTTCTCATCTGACCAGAAAAGATAATCATTATTAAAATTTGTGTATTATTGTTGTCTTTCTCTTATGCACGTGCATGTTGTAATATACAAAGTTTTGTATGTTTATATTTTACCTTAATTTGAGTTTTAAAGTAATATATGTGTTTCTTGATTATAAGAGAAATAGCTAGTCAAGTTTTTTAAATGGAAAATACAGAAGTATAAAATGGAAGAGAAAAAGAGGAAAGAAGTAAGAAAATAAGGATGAGGAGGGAGGAAGGGAGGGACGAGAGGAATGGAAATAGAAATAGAAATAGAAATCTCATTGAGATACCATTTCTATTTTTCAGTATACATCAAATATTTGTTTTATGTAGTTGAGGTAAAGCTATTTATACTTGTGTTTTAAACATAATTAACAAAGAAATGCTCATTTATCTTAGATGACAGAAAATGTTTACCACTGGATGGTTTATTAGTCTTTTCCAATTAAAAAAAATGACTCAGGTAATCAATATGAGTTTTAAAGATGTGGAAAATCATAACTCAAGCTTCCTAGCAATAAAAAATGACCACTATTGCTATACATAGCTTTATTTTATGGAAGGGAGAAAGGGAGCTTACATATAATAATTCTTTTAGTGTGGCTTGCAACTTAGTAAATAACTTAGCCAATTTTTATTTTAATATTTTAGGCAAAGTAGTATATGCATATAATTTTTAGAGACAAATACAAACACAGAAAGAAGTCTGTTCTTCCTTGTCGCTTTTTTAATAACACGCTTTATTTATGGATACAATATTTTCTTAACTTTCTGATTATATTAAAAGTTTTTAAACATACTTTTTGTCCTGCACATTTCTGTTTCCTCTGCATTCTCTTTTCTGTTTTTAAAAATATTTAGTTCCATTTTATATTTTAGAGGTTGCACTCACATTCCTGTGGATAGTGTACTATCTGTTCACATTCAAGACAGAAGCTCTATATGCTCCCTGGAGGCTCTGTGCATCTGTTTGTAAGGGGAGCAGTTTGAAGTGAGGGGGACAGTTTTTGATTTGGGCTTTACTACTGCAGGGTAAAAGGAAAGGGATCTGGCTGTCCAAATCTCAGTATCTTTTGGCCTTTTATTTTGACTAGACCCTTTGCATTAATTTCCTATGTCTACCATTACAAATTGTCACAAACTTGTTGACTTAAATCAACACCAATTTATTTTGTATTTCCATAATTCAGAAGTCTAAAGGAAGTCTCACTGGGTTAAAATTGAGGTAATAGTAGGGCTGTGTTTCTAGAGGGTCTACAGGAGAACTGATTTTCTGAACTTTTCCACTTTCCATTTCTTTGCTTGTAGTCTTCTTCCATTTTTAAAGCCAGCAGAGTCTAGACTCATCTTTCACACACCCTCTTCTGCATTTAAAAGACCCTGAAACGCTTTCTGGCAGCCTGGCAGCTGCAGCCATGAAGATCAAGCTGTGCAGTCTCAGTGGGTTCAAAATCTACCCTGGACACAGGAGGCACTATGCCAAGACCTATGGGAAGGTTTTCCAGTTTCTTAATACAAAATGAGAGCTGGCATTCCTTTCCAAAAGGACCCCTCGACAGTTGACCTGGGCTGTCTTTTACAGAAGAAATCACAAAAGGGGACAGTCAGAAGAAATTCAAAAGTAAAGAACCTGCCGTGCAGTCAAATTCTAGAGGACCATCACTGATGCGTCTCTTGCTGATATAATGGCCAAGAGATCAGAAACCTAAAGTTAGGAAAGCTCAACAAGAACAAGCTATCAGGGCTACTAAGGAAGCAAAAAAGGCTAAACAAGCATCTAAGATGACAGCAATGGCTGCTACTAAGGCTCCCATAAAGGAAGCACCTAAACAAAAAATCGTGAAGCATGTGAAGTTTTCCGGCTCCCCGAGGTGGTGGAAAACACGAAATTGGCAGATGAAAATTTTAAATAAAGATCTGAATATAAAAATACATACATACATACATACATACATACATACATACATACATCAAAATAAAAGACCCTGTAACTACTTAGGACCACTCAGATAATCCAGGATAATCTCATTACTTTATAGTCAACTGATTAGCAACCTTATTCTATCTGTAACCTTAATGTTCACTAAGCATGTAACATAAGATATACACAGGTTTGGGGATTAGGACATGGACATCTTTAGAGTATTGCTATTCTGCATACTACACATTTCAATTTCTTGTCTGATAATCACTTCTTGGAGCAGAGCAGGAATGGGGCTCAGATGACTTGATGTTGTATAGGAATTTCATACCTCCCCCTGTCCCCTTGTTTTCTGCAGGGGCTCATTTTCCATTTTCTGGTGTGCATTGTGTTCCCCCTCCCAGTGTGGATTCCCTAGGGTTTCACTTACCTGAAAAATGAATCTCTTATTATTGCCAAAGATAGAAAGCAATTTGTCCAGAATTCTAAAAACTGCCTGGAAGTGGTAATAATTCTTGATGTGAAGGGTGGTGGTGATCATGGTGCAGTGTGGGTAGCTGTGCACCTGGGTGGTATGGGTTGAAGGAATGTGGCAGGCTAATGACTGACTTTTCAGACTTTTAAATAATTTTCTCATTTTCAATTCCAGTCACTACTCCAACTTTATATATACCTGGTATATTCCTGAGCCTTCCCAGGATTCGTCCATTTGCTTTTCTTCTTCCAAATTTGTTGACCTTCGCTCTTTAATAATTTCTTCTCACATGATTTTTTCTTCCTGTGGGTTTATGCCCTATTTTATTCCTTTATTTTTATTTTAGTGATATTTTTGGAAAAATCAGAGATAAACAATACAATCATCAACTAGAAGATGTTTATCATTTTAGATTAATGATAATACTCAAGAACAACAGATATTATTTTATGTTATCACTAAACATGGAGAGAGGGTCTATATAAATCAAGAGATACAGATTTGCAAATAAAATTTATGTTCAGTTAACTGAAAAAGAGACGTAAAAAAGAAAAAGAAAAAGAAAAAAGAACAGATCAGGGAAGCATTGCAGATTAAAATTGTTCCAAAACTGTAGAATTCACCTGATATCACATTTTTATTTGGATTAATGAGAGGAGTCCAGACTTAATAAGAAAAACTATGCAAGTTCTTTCGTATTACTACTTATGCATTTAAATTTTTGAAATGTCTCTGAGTTATCCAGATTATAACTCCAGAATATGACATTTTCTGAGACAATACATATCAAAGAATCTCTTCTTTTGCCTACACGTTTGAAAAAGATCGTGTTCAAGTATAAATATTTTCAGTTATTTTTTTTTGAAATCTATGTTTTTCTATTGTCTTGAGAAGGTGGTTTGTGCAGATGTGTGAAGATGGTTTTTTGTTCCTAGCTTGCCTAGTTGCTTCTGAGACTTGTTTTTAGACCTTGAAATCATAAAAATAGACAACCTTGGGATATATGTTATTGAATAGTCTTAAAAAAACCCCAGAGAGTTGCCTTAATAAATATACTGGCATATTTCTGAGATTAGTGTAAAATATGAAAAAAATGTTATGATCAAGGATTCTTTGAATCAAATACAGATGTTCCTGCTTAATGATCTATCCTAATTAAAAGCTGTCTTAATTTTTAAATCAGATTTTCCATGGATTCACAAGTGGGATTTTAAAGGACTATAAAAAAGCTAAATCAATTATCTGAAAATTTCTTACTTTAAAATCTGTATAAATCTATGTAACTACTTTCACCCTCCTTATTTCAAAATGTCAAAGCCATAAAGGCTAGTGTTTACCTTTTTTTGCAGGAGCTGACATATATAGAGAGCTTTAGTTTTTATTACAGAGAATGGACATTGTTACAATTCTACTTGGTCATTTTATGGACAAAACAACTATTTCAGCTGATTTAATTATCATTTCAATTTTTCACCATTTTTTTTTTTCATTTGGAGAAGTTCTCTATTCAAATTACAATACTGCTTTGTTTCCTCCTAACCCTGATGTCTCAGAGTGCCATTTTTATGGGCTGTGCAGTCCTTAAAGGTAATTTAGTTGTCATTCATTTCTATATTCACAGGGCCAGGTCCAGTTGGCTGAGTGTGAGTGAACTGTGGCTTCTGTAAATTTATACCAGAGAGTACATTTTAGCTAGGAGTCTCAGTGGTCTTCTTACCATCACTGTTCCTCTGGGCCTCCTGGAGCAGACTGTTTGACTTCTGGCTTTAGTTGTGAACCTCTCGTCTGGAAGCCCAGGTTGTAATTGAACAAATGCAGAATATTTGTCTTTGGAAGGTCCATTTGTCCATGTTACCCAAGGCACTGACAACAGCATGTTTGACATCTTGAGATTTGAGGTGAGGGACAAGGTACTTTTTGTGAAGCTGTAGTTCAGTTGAATTAGCAGCCTTGATAGAGTGCACATGTTGAAGATGAGAAGGAAATGCAAATCTTGAAACTTGCTCAAGAAAGTGAGATTTACCTAGATGTCAGGACTAAAGCAAACTATGAATTACTAAAGTTCTTGGCACAGAACATAAGGAATTAGAATTCATATAGCCCAAGAATAAAACATCCTAAATTATACTCTAAATCTTTGTTTCAGCTTCTGGCCTTACTATGAGTCTCGGAGATCTGGTTAGGTTATAGCAGTGTTCCTGAGGGGTAGGAGCAGCAAGCCACCCTCTTGCCCTCTATCGAATTGTTCCCCAGAGACTTCTTTAGTCTTCTGTGGTCCCTTTGCTATAGAAAAATTCCAAGATCATGATGGCTAGAATTAGTCAAAAACTTTTGGAAAAGGTTATATTCAGAAACTGACCTCATCATGAAATGAATATCAAAACAGAATAAAATTACAAATAATAGTCATGGAAGTGTCCTTAGGTACCACCTACGATAAAATTATTTCTTTATGATGCAAGTCGAAGTTCAAGGAAGTAAATAAGATTCTTTAAGGCAATAAACAAAACAAAATTAAATTAAATTAATAAAATGAAAATCCAAAGCAATAGGAATTTTTCTCAAATTCCTCCCAGAATTATCCTATTTATATATCCTGGTGATACAAAACTCTGTGCCACCAAACTTTATGGTATCGGTATTCCTGGTAACTGATCTATATATTTCATTCTGTTTAAGGCAGTTATATAGAAATAGCTAACATTTGTTATTTTTATGTAGCACAGATCTAAGTGCTTTGTACATGTTTACTACTTGATCTGGCTTTTGTTATTCCTATTTAGAAATTGAGATACAGAAAGGACAGCAACTTTCTCCAGGTTGCACAGGAAGTAGCAGAACTAAAATCCAATCCTAGGCAATTTGATTCCAGCATCAAAGTGCTTAATCACACACAATAATGCCTCTCTATCTAAAATTTTTAATTTGCTACATATATTTATCAAATCCTATGATTTTAAACAGTTTCCTGAGTAGAAGGAGGAAGCCAAAGAGCTGTTCAAAATGTTAGGATCAAACATTATAACTGCTCTGTTCATTTTGTAAAAATCTTTCATTGCCCTCATGAGTGCAAACAAATGTGTCCCCATAAAGATACAACACCAAAATGAGTGTTCCAGAAATGGATATGAACTCAGAATCTTTGATCATTATAGGTAAGAGGCATAAGAAAACCTAATCTGAAAAATTTATTTGAGTTTTATAAAAAGCTCAAATTAATAATATCACCTAGAAATGCTCTCTGAAAGGCTAAATCTTTGGATTTTTATACTATTTGGAAGAGGAGAGGGTTCTGTTAATAGGACAGACTTCATGCAACATATGTTAAGAAAAAAAAATTGGACGCACTTAAAAAATACAAATTGGAAGCTTAATCTTGCAAAAAAGAAAAAAAATCCTTAAAATATTTTGGAGCATTTAGGAGAAAGTCAATAGTAAAATTAGTATGAACATAGAGAAAAGGCTTTATGAGTTGAGTGCCTGTTGTTTTTCTAAATGTCAGCATGGAAACCCAAACAGAGAGAGGTGAGTTGGGTCCCTGGAAAGAATGACAGGGAGAGCTGAGTGTTAAGTTTGTGACGTGGTTGATGGCAACCAAAGATTGTCAAGTGCATGATGACAAGGTATTTCCTGGAACTAGGGGCTGCTTTAAGACTTATAAACATGGGTACTGTTATGGGGGGCCTGTGCTCTAAACCAAGGTGGAATATATATGTGGCAATACTACCAGTGGTTCGAACAACATTCTCAGACACAGGTCTCTGGAACTTGGAAACCATTCATAGATAGTTTGAGCTGAGCTTTATGCTGAATTGGCAATCTTTCTATACTAGGAGAAATAACCTACTTTTAAACACAACTTGCTCTCTACTTTTATTTTGACATCATGGAAAATAACCGATTTTAAAACATAGCTTACACTTTGCTTTCATTTCAACTTCATGGTCTTGAAAATATAGTACTTGGCTATTGACAGAGACTAGGACTGACTTCATTAAAGCTCTTAGGGTTTCACCCTGAAAATCATGTTTAATTGGTTTCTTAACTTTAATTCAAGATTACTTCTGCTAATGAAGTAACCACCTACTCTAAGGAAAGTAGGAAAGTGTGTTCTAGTTCAAAGTTAGCACATCTCTCTTTCTCTATAAAGAGAAAAGACTGATCTAAACCAGTGGTCCCCAACCTTTTTTGGTGCTCCTGTGAGAATCTAATGCCTGATGATCTGAGGTGGAGCTAAGGCTGGTGGATACTATCGCTAGGGATCAGCTGCAAATACAGATGAAGCTTTGGCCCTTTGCCTGCCGCTCACCTCCTGCTGTGCAACCTGCTTCCTAACAGACAACTCACTGGTACCTGTCTGTGGCCTGGGTTTTGGGGATCCCTGATATAAACCCTCTATAAGAGTTTATTGTTTTTTTTATCCTCATAATCAAACTCAGATGTTGTTGACATGACCTTCCTAGAGTAACTACCAGTTTCAACAGAAGAGAGGCCTAGAGTGAGTGAGGATGTATATATGCGTGTGTGTGTCTGTGTGTGTGTGTGTGTGTGTGTGTGTATCAGGCACACCCACATATACATACCTACACATGTATATATGATACAAATAACTAATAAGTAAAATTTATCACTCTGTAAACCAAATAAGAAACCATCTGTGAAAACCAGAAAAGAAACTTACCTAGCTTCCTCCATGTGCTTCTCCAAAACATTTTTCTCCCACAGAGTAAGAAAAGCACTTTGCATAATATCTAAAGCATCAATCTAGAGTTGTGACTCATAAAGGCTTGGTTGTTTCAGCCTCACACCTCACCATTCACGTTATCATTTATGCCACCATTTATGTTATGGTTCATGGAAAATGTGTTTTTGTTTAAAAGTCTTTTTCCTCTAATTAAACAAAGATGGAACCGAGTCAACAATGGAGTTTTGGAAGATGACAAATTGCAAATGTCAATAAGCTATTTAAAAAATGTTCTGTCTAAAGATATTAGGAAGTTGCACTGATCCTGAATTCTTAAGAAAGGTAAAAGACCTTTAGATCAGACAGTAGGCCATAAGAATAACTGAGGAACCTTAGTTTAACTGTAATTCTTTTCCCTTACAAATTCTTTCTGATCCACATGCTGGGAAAAGAAGGGCAAGTCTTCTAAATTTTTAAGAAAGGGGAAAATTTCACACTCTTTGGCCATTGAACAATTGTATTCTCTCTATAATATCTCTTAACCCTTTTGTAAAATGGAGGAAATTCATTTAGTGGAAAGCTCTCAGTTCTCAGAAGCAGACTAGCCTGGTAACAATGTTGTGATGTTGCTGCTTTTCATCTATCTTTATATGTGGGGTTGAGTGGCATTCTATGTACATTGACCATCTTTTATTCCTCCCTTTTCCTTATCCCCTACATTCAATTAACATGCAAGTTCTGCCAAACCCAATTCCTCAGTATCTCTTTATTCATTCAATTTTATCCATTCCAGATGTAAAGGCTCTAAATCAGTGTTGTGCAATGGAAAAATAATATAAGACAAAATAAAATTTTAAATTTTAATTTTCTAGTAGACACAAAAAAGTAAAAGGAAAAATGAAATTTATTTTAACAATTTTGTTTAATCCAATATATTTTAAAATGTTATTTCAATATGTTGTCGTGATAAAATTTTATTAATGAGCTTAACCACATCTAAACAGATATGTTGCTAGTGGCTACCATATTGGGCAGTGCATCCCTAGATCATCATTTCTTGCCTGATTCCATCAATTCTTTGCTGATGTCAGGAGGGAACTTCCAGTGGTTCTCTTGTTTCCTTTTGGGGGCCCCTCTCCAATGTTCTATATAATACAGCCAGAATGTTTTCTAAAAATAAAATCTCATATTGTTTTCCTCCATAGAACTCTGCATTGTTTATCACAGAGTAGAAGTTTTTTTATACTTACAAGGCTCTGCATAAACTAGGTCTTGCCTGCTTTCCAGCTTCAGCTCTTTCTTTCCATATCCACAATACAGCACATACTCCCCACCGTTAATTTTGGTCCTTAAAGCCACTTTGATATTCTTGGCTTCCAGGTCATTGCACAGTCTGTTCCTTCTGCTTAGAATGCCTGTCTTCATCCTCCTTGCCCTCAATCGTCCTCAATAGGCTAACAACTACTCATACTTCAAGCTCTGCAGAAACCTTCCCTGACTTCCTAGGTCTGGATTATGCGTTCTTCCTGAGTTCTCACATGGACTTTTTAATTTCTTCTACCATATCCTTTATTGCACTATTGATACTTTCATCATATTTAGTCACCTTCCTTCCTTGACTCTAAGTACGGTCAGAGCCAGGACAACACTGTGTTTGTTATTTTATCCTCAGCTCCAAGCACAGTGCCTAGCATATGGTAGATGATCAATAAATGTTCACTGAGTAAATAAATGAGTAAATGAATAAATGTAATCTTTTTAGTACAAGAAAAGAAAAAAAGAGAGGTAAACTTTACTATTTGCAAATTGTCCTGTGATCTAAAAGTATTTTTCTCTTTTCCTTTCTTGATTCCTTGGATATCATTAATTTCCAGATGAATTTATTTCAAAAGAAATAATTTCTTTAAGGTAGATATTAAAAGGTGAAGAGCATGAAATAGCTCTTTCACTAGAAGATAGGAAAATTCCCAGAGAGAATAACTGTAAATTGCATAGCATATATTAGAATAATTAACATTTGATTATGTAGTGAAATAACTATTATTAAAGTTAACCAATGACCTCCATGTCACTAAATCTAATGCACATTTTAAATCTTGGACATCAGGTCTTCCATTTTTTCTCCAATATATGTATTTCATCGCCAAACCTCTCTTCTTATCTCCAAATTTATCATCTAAGTATCTACTTAAGATCTCTCTTTGGAGAGATAAATGCACTCCAAACTGAACAAAATAAAGATGGGATTAATGACCACATATAAAGTTTACTTTCCCTCCAATGTTTTCTGTTTCATTTAATGACACCCCATGCATGTAATTCTTTAAGACAGAATACTGGGAGTCATCTTAGGCATCTCTTTCTCTTCTAATTTCTGTTTCTAATATATCCCCAAGTCAATCGATATTTAGTGAATTAATATTAGAAAATTTTATATTAACAAAGACGTAGAGTTCTTAAAGCATACAAATATTATTATGTATCATTATATACATATATATGCAGATATAAACATATATATTTGTAGAGCTATGAAATATTTTTCTGGGGTACTGCACAATGTATATCTAAATGTCTTAAATGTAGAAGCATTTTTATTATCTTCTCTTCCTATCTGTACATCAGTGGAAAACTCTTTTAGTTTCCTGAGTGAGGATAAGGGTAATGTCATAGTTGGCATCTTTTTTATTAGTCAAGTGGGACAAGAAATATGAGCATTTGGTATATACCAGCTAACATTTATAACTGTCTCCTAGTTTTTAAGGAGTTTGTAACATAATAACAAAATCTTAGAAGAGAGAAGCATGAAGTACAATCTTTAGGAGCTAAACCTCTGAAACCAAGGGAAAAGCTTTGGCTGCCTTTTTCCTCTTAATTTGCCTCTAGTCAGTTAAGGATAGTTAAAATACAGAGGAACTATTGAGAAGGGGTATTTCCTTAGGATGCAATTGCTTTTGCCTCCCTTTCTTTTCTAGTGATCAGTAAGGAATTCTATAACCTTTCTTAACCTAGAATTAGTGAAGGATAAAATCATTAGCTACCATTCAGCCTGCCTGAGCCCGAAATCATTGGCAGTGTTATAAATCTGACAATACTGCCTCCATCAAAGTAGTCTGTTTGGGCCACATGGACAATGTATGTATATATGCTTACCTACATCCTAGAAAGAATAATTCTTTTTATTGATTAGAATTTAGGTTCTATTGCAGGAAAGAGAGATCCCAAAGAAAGTGGCTTAAACATGAAGAAAGTCTATTTCTCTTTCATAAAATCCAGATGCAGACAGTTTAGGGCGGGTATGAGGGTTCTGCAGCTGCTTGGGACCCAAGCTGTTCCCACCTACCCAGATGTGCCCTTTCTCTTTAAGTTTCAATTCTCACTTTTCTCCAGCCCTCACTTAGTAGCTAGATTTATCAAAGAGAGTAAATTCTGGCTGATAGGATTTGAGGGGAAATGGTTGGTGTTCATTACTCTTGGCATGTGCCTCTGTCTCTACACTACTGCTTGGAGAGGGGGAGGGGAAGAAAATTTCATAGTTCCTTGTGGCCATATGTTCAGCATAAAGTCAGAAATCTATTATCATAGAATGGAGAACAGATATTGGGGACAAGTAGCAGTCTTTGGCACATGTTTTAAAAGCATTTTTTTAGACTTGCACTAAATATACAGCCTAGAAGTACAGATTTAAAACTGAGATAAATTTAGTTTGATTTCTGCAGTCTCCATTTCTACCTGTGTGAATTGGGGCAAGTTAAAATGTTCTTGAATGTTTACCTCTTCCTTTAATACTCCATGCAAAACTTTATTGTAAGATTCACCAGGTTGTATTGCAATTTATCTTTGTGTCCCACTATGTTTAGTTAAGCATCCAACACATAGTTTGCACTCTCTACCTTAAAAACAATTATTGGAAGGAATAGTTTTACTAAAAATTAGTTTCTCCTTCCCATCTACATTCACAAACCATTGTCTTCACTTTCCCTCTTTCGTGAATCATTTTCTTCCTTTTCAGATTGGTTATGCAGTCTGTAGGTATAACTTTTCACTGTCACATTAAACCCATTCCATTGTTAATTTTCTTATCTATTTTTATGACTTTATTAAAGTACAATTTACATATAAAATTTACTCATTTTAACTGTATAATTAATTTTTGGTTATCTTACCTTGTTGTGAAAAATCATCATAATTTGGTTGTAGAATATCTTTTAGAATATCTTTATCACCCCAGTAGAATCCTTTATGCCCAGTTATCTTTAAAGACATTTTTAAAACCAATTTCCTACTTAAAATTGTAATTTCCCAGCATGTATTATTTATACGTTATTGAGAACTCAGTGAGTGCTTGGTGCTATAGAATAAAATATAATACCTAATCTTGTGGGGGCTAGCTAGTTGATGAAATAAGACCTCATTTAGAAACCACCATAAGAAAATAGGTATTCTATTTGTAGCTTTTGTGAATGGGCCAGTACTATAAGTCTATGGAAACTTCTATTGTTGAGCAGATCATCTAAATTTGAAGAAATCTTTTATAGCCCATATAAATGTCTTTTTTCCTCCTTCCAGTCTTAAAACACCCTTTACTAAATTGACTGACCATTGATAGTTTTCAGAAGTATGGGCTTTTGTAGCATCTCTTTTAAATGCCATCTTAAATATATGCCTCCTTCTGTTTCCATCTATTTGTAACCAGAATCTACATTATAGAATTTGTATCTTTCCAAGTAGAACCTAAACTGCTATTTAATAAATACTCCTAATTCTAAATGCAAATTATGATCACTATAATTTTTCTTATTGAAAAGAGTAATGTTTATTAACTTTCTCCGAATTAAATGTAACCAATACCTATTTTGGCCCTTTGATTGTTATTAACGGTAATTAATTGTGGTGATGAAAAATTACTAATAGTTATGACACCAAGGAGTAAAATAATGTATTTTAAAGGACTGCCTGTTCCTTCAGGTGTTGAGTAAAGCAATTCAGTCATTTTTCATCAAGGAAACCACAAACATTGGACATTCTCAGGTACCAAGTACAGATTACTCTCCTCCCATCCCTTTCCTAGTCTCTTCTTGAGCCTTTCTGACAGTTTTATTGCGATATAATTTGACATAAGGCATTATTTTAGTTTAAGTATACAACACAATCATTTGATGTATGTATATATTGTAAAATGATTAACACAAAAGTTTTGTTAACAACCATCACTAGACAGCTCTTGACATGCAAATAACCCTCAAGCAACTGTTCTCAGGCTTAGCTGGGTGTTGGAATAAACTGAGAGTTTAAAGAGATACTGATGCCTGCATTCACTCCTAGAGCTTCTAATTTTTATTGGTTTGGCATTGGGTTCAAGCAAGCATCAGCAATTTTCAAAGGCTATGCCAATAATTTCAATGTTCTGTGAAACTACTGCTTAGACTGGAGATTAACATCTTAGCTCAGAACCAGCTTTGAGGGAAAGATACTCTATACCTGATGGACAAAGAGCACCAAGAGCTGAAGAAACACCACCTGCCGCAAAGTGAGGGCTTAAAATTAATCCTTGTAAATTGTGTATGTGTGTGTGTGTGATGTGTGCAACCACAGAAAAAGAGAGACTGACAATGGGGGAAATTTGACCCTAACAGAGATGTGAGTAAGGTAGAACATAGAACTGGATTTAAAAATGTATATATCATTATTATAATTGATGTACAGTATTACATTCGTTTCAGATATACAACATAGTGATTCAACATTTATATACCTTGCAAAGTGATCATGCCAATTTAGTAACTATCTGTCACTGCACATAGTTATTACATTATTGACTCTATTTCATATGCTGTACCTTACATCCCCTTGACTCATTACTGGAAGTTTGTACTTCTCAATCCTCCAAAGGGGAACTTTCCCATCCCTCCCCCAACCTCTCCTCTCCAGCAACTATCAGAACTATAATTTTGAATAGTCCATAATTTTGGACATTTGGTCATCCTTTCTTCATCTGTGAGCAAAGCTGAGGTGGTTTTGTATGCATTCAGACTAGATGTGATTCAAGAAGTTTTCCTGAAACGATTTCCTAATTCAAAAGTGTGCCTCCTGTTTCATCTTTCCCATCAACCACAGTGGCCAAAAAGGTCCACTGAGTCTTTCAGGTTAAGCTAGGCCAGTAAATAAATTTTGCATCTTCTTTTCGTTTTAGAGTATGGTGTTTTCTTTATCAAATAACACCTAGTTAGGCCTTGAACTGGTAAAAATAGGAGGAATGAGCATTTAAAAGGAGGCTTCTCTGGCTTTAGCTCTGAAGTTCCAGAATGGCCTCAGAAAGAAGTCCCAGGAAGGGAGGGCCTCGGGGGATGGACAAATAAGCCATAACATGAAGAAGGAATCCTCAAGTGGATGTCAAGGTGAGATCACCAGAGGTGAATGTGCTCCCTTTCCGGTTAACTCAATACTACCATTGTAATTTGCACTAGTAAAGACCTTGCGGGTGGAGAAAAGCCTCTGTCTCGCTGTCCTGATTCAGAGTCAGCTGAAGACATTCATGTTCTGGGGCCTCAGGATGGAATGCAGTGGTTGTTTTGGAAATGTTCTGGCTTGGATCAGAGCTCCTTAATGACTATCCACTGACTTGTCTTTTTCTTTTTATTTTTTTGGACATTCTATATTGTTGTATTATTAGATCAGCATGTGGCCTATTCCAGTTAAAAACAAAATCTGATTATGAGCCACTATGTGCTTAAATTACTGTAAGCAAATGCAGTAACTTACTTATTCTTAATCCAGGAGTTGGTTATGAAGCTTGTGGTTTGCCTAGTTATGAAACTTCTGCTTTCTGCTTTGGCTTCTGGCCTCCTGACCATTCATTTATGAGGGATGCTCTGCTGGACCCAAGTGAGTGCAGATTCTAGACTCTCACTGTGCTACCTGTTGAGGTCAGCCTTACAGGTGGGCTAGAAGTGACCTTCACCCAGCTGCCCTGATACCAAATTTCTCCCCTGCTCCCACCCACTGGGACGTCTGAGGCTTCTATCACCCAGCCTTTGCTTGCTGTGGGGTGGTATCAGTTTAAACTTACAGGGAAGGGCCAAACACACATCGTTTAACTAGAATACAAGTTAGCTCATCTATTACCTAGCACTCAACTTCGGAGGAAAGGGGACTTGGTAAACGTCATTTGGGCTGGGAGTCCGATTAGTGGCTAGGGAAGGGTCAGAGAACATTAAATGTTCAGTGACTAATGTTACTATCTTATCAGTCGGATGGGGTCCAAGGTGTAAATGTCCAACAGAGAAATTTCATCTTGAACAGGTCCCTGCCCGAAATTCATCATCATTTACACATGCTTAAGTTACAGAGAGAGTGGCGGTGTCATTTTCATTCTTTCATTTTTGGGTCCCATGAAAGCGGAAGAGTGTGTTGCCAAATCGATGTCATCTCCCAGAGTTGGCCATAACCCCTACATAACTTAACTTATGGGGACTGGGCTTTTTCCCGGTGTGAGAGCTTACTGCGCGGACGGGAGTTGTGCGGATAAACGCGTCAGGTTTTCGGGTGGGTACGACAGGTCCCCACCCCACGGCCTCAGAAGCAGGTGTCCTCCGGTTCCAGGGCGACGCTCTCCTCGCGCTCGGAAGCTGGGTCCCCGGCCGGGTCGGAGTCGGGGTTCTCCTACCCGCAGCGAAACGCTTAGTTGACGTCCCCACACCGCCGGACTCTGCCGCGCCTGCGCGGTAAACCCGCAGGGCGCTCTGCGCGCGGACAGCCTGCCCGCCGCGGGTGCCCGGCCCTTCCTTCCCGAGCTTCAGGGTGTTTGGTAGGTGTTCCAGGCTGTGCCCTAGACCTCTAGATGCGCGGGGTCCCAGTGCACCATGGAAGCAGCTGAAGAGGGGAGCAGGGACGGTAGAAACATCCTGGAGAAATGCCCTAATAAACTCTTGAACTTTCACTACGGTAACTGGACCAGCGGTAAAGAGAGTCGATGAATACCTGTACCAGGAAGAGCCCTCTCGGCTGGGGGATGTAGCTCAGTGGTAGAGCGCGCGCTTCGCATGTGTGAGGTCCCGGGTTCAATCCCCGGCATCTCCAAACAGCCGCGGTGGGTACTCTTTTTTTTCTCTAATCATGTCGTAGAACAGTTTTACGTCACTTAGAACTCGTTATTTTTCGTTATTGGTATATATACACCTGCTGCTCACGGACTCTAGGGAGCCCGAAAATAATCTAAAAGAAAGGAACAGCGAGGCCCAGAAAACAGCTCTTTCGATTGTTCTTGGGCGCCATAGAATTAAGTGGAACGGAAGTCTGTCTCGATTCGTGTCTTCTTTTGCGCAAAGCTAAAATTTTGATATTGTTGAACTTCTTTTCGATACCCAAGAAACGAAGTAAAAAGGACAACTTTGCATTGGCCGGGAATCGAACCCGGGCCTCCCGCGTGGCAGGCGAGAATTCTACCACTGAACCACCAATGCTTCCTGTGTGAGAGCTCTTACATAACTTACTAGAAGAAATAGTTCTATGTGCATAATTCTTTTTTGTAATTCTATGGTATTTATGCATTGGATTTTAGGGGAAGCAATCGATGTTTAATAATCATCAAAACTATTAAGAAAAATTTATATTTATTAAAAATCTCATATTAATTTATGTCGAACTTTACGAAAAGAGACTTCTAAAATTGTCCTTGGTGTGGCAAATGAAAAAATTTTTTTATACATGTAAAATATTACAGAGTTACCCAGACAATTAGATAATTTATAACATCTCTTCTTTTCTCTTCTTTTATGATTTTAGTTATTCAGACAAAGACAATATTGTATTTGTCAAGGACTGGGAGTAGGGATTGAGATTAGAACGAGAGAGCAGTGAAAGGGAACAGGAACCTTGGACAAAATTATAAGGGTAAATTGATACTCTGTGGTGTAAACTTGGAACTTTGAAGCATTGGTGATTCTAAACAAGTGACCTAATTCTCTAAGCTGGCTCTCCTTAATTGTGAATGACTTTTCAACACTAGTAGTCAGAGTCTGACCTTTACCCTTAGTTGCCATGGAAAGTAAAATTGCAAACCATACAGCAAAGATATATGAGAGAAAGAAAAGTGAAGAGAATGCGTTTATGGAAATGAATCCAGATATAAGATAGAAGGCTCTGGATTTGGGCATCTTTGGCCCTAAATCTCTGGAAGGGAAATTTTCACAAACTTGCAGTATCTTTGATGGCCGAGGAGGATTTGGGGGAAAAATATGAGAAAAAAAAAACAGTAAATACATAGCAGTGTCTGTGTGCTGGGCTATGTAAATACATTATACATGGACTTCAACTTAACAAGTGTGGAAACTGGGGCTTCTAGCAAGATTGCAATACATGTAGTATCATGTTTAATGTGTAGATGCTTAGCCACCACCCTGCTCTTCCTACAGCAGAATAAATCACTGTGTATTTGCACCAGAAATATTGCATCTAGCTTAGGACATTATATATCAAGAATAGTAGAGCAGCGTTAGAAAAAGATCATAATATGTAGATACAAAAAAAAAATTAAAAACATTACCAGTTTATAAAGACATAAAAGATATGAAGAGATTAGGGAAGCAGGAAACCTAGACTATAATCCCAAGTAACCTGTGGAAAAACAAGATCAAATCGTTTTACCTCTGCAAACCTCAGTTCTTTAAAATGAGAGAACTGGAAGAGAAATGTGGCTTTAAAATTGAATTCTTAAGAGCCCTTGCTTTCCAGGAGGGCCTCAGGGCCATTGGCTGGTAAGGTGCCATCTTTATGAGGTCCCCTTACTTCCACCAGCTCGTTTTTAATCGCTCCTATTTATTTGTATTCGTTCAATGTGTCACAACTCTGAAATTTTAAAAACAAACAAACAAACAAACAAAAAATCTTTGAAAGCCCTGGACTAAATGACCTAAGTTCCTTTGAACTCTAAAATGTTATGATTCAAATAAATAAATAAATAAATAAAATAACAGCATGAGAAACACTACCAAATGTTTAAAACAGCTGGAAGGAATCAAATAAGTATGATCTAATGACAAACATTATTAGTGGCCTTCCAAAGTCCATATTCCTTTCTTTCTTACTAAAGTTGGGACCATTCTACCTAGTCCCAGGGACAAATGTGGTATACTAAGCCAGTTATCCCATTTTCCTTTCCAGAGTTTGATCTAGGATAGGTTTGTGACAGTTCCTGCCAAAGAGAGGGAAGTATAGTCAGTTAAGGGCTTCTGGAAAAAGGTGGAAGATGAGTGTTTATCTTTCCTGCCTGTAATATTGCTGTATGAGGGATAATGCTTGGAGCTGCTCAGCCATCTGGTGACTTGAAGGGAAACTGAAGATGACTCATCAGAAAGATCCCACTGTACCATCCTGGCATTTTCTCTGTTCAGACTTTTGATTAGGTAAGATAATGAAAGATCTTTCTTTATTGTTTAAGCCTTGTTGAGTTGAGCATTTTGTTATATGCAGCCCAAATCATGCAGAGAGTATGTATGTGTGTGTGTGTGTGTGTGTGTGTGTGTGTGTGTTCAGCAGTTCACACACTTTCTGATACAAGTTTGGAACAAGTCTTCTATTTTGTAGAGAACCGATATCTGGAGATTTGGGTAAGGCTAACTATTTCCTAAGCCTCTGTTTCTCTGTCATGATGGTGAGAATATAAGACAGGTCCAGTCAAATATTTTCCCTGACACTGTGTTTAATTTAAAGATGGATACATGACCATAGCAGGAACAATCAGAGCCCTTACCAAAATTTTCCTTCCAGAACTGTAAGCAAATATTACCTTTCTTCTGGGCTAAACAAACAGGTTGAATGTATAGTTGAGATTGCTGGTGCCATCTTGTTTTCCCAAAAGAGAGAGAGACAAAGACACCTCTAACATGACATTCAACCCCTAGAAGCAGCCATCTGACTGGAAAAAATTCTGGATTTTATGTTTATGTGACTCAGTAAGTTGTCCGTAAACAGTAAGTTATCTTTTTTTTAAGATAGTCTGAGTAGCATTTACATTGTTTACATCTGAACAACACAAATTGAGAAACTACTTTACCCCAAACATAGTTAATTGAGAGAACTCATTTCCCCAGAATGCGATGTAGCCTGAAAGTATAAATGTCAAAACAAAAGTTTAAAGAAATTCATCAGTGGTAGAATTAAAAAGAGACAATAAAACCATGAGAAAAGTTTGAAGGATTCATTCCTAGTTTTTTGGAATAATGTCAGTTCTGTAGGAAGGGAAGCCACTGAAGATTTTTTCAGCAGGAGAAGAATCAGAGCACTTGAAGGGATGATTTAGCAATAATATGTTAGCGAAGTAAAAGTGAGAGAAACTAAAAGTAGAGAAATTCGTCCAGGAGGTAGTTACAATGCGAGTGGAGAAGCAATGAAGTCCTGAAATAGGATGAGTGCTCTAGAATAAGGTTCATGGCAAGGAAGAAGGAACAAAATTAATGTAGGAATTTAGTTTAAGTGATTGGGAGATAGTGATATAATGTCGAGAAGTCAGGAGGAGAAAAAGGTGGAAATGCTGATGCTTCTTGGGAGAGATTCCTACTGAGTAGTTGACATCTAGATCTGGAGAAATCAAGACTAGAGAGGTCGAGTTGGGAGACAACTAACTGCACAGAAGTGAAAGATGAGAATGTAGAAGTGGAGGAAGGAAGTCACAGAGAGAAGAGAGCTGAGCATAGAGCCTTGGGAAGGTCTATTTTAGGGAGTGAAAGGAGTTGGGAAGCCAAAAGCAGAGAAACAGGGGAGTGAGGTGTCATGGAATCTGTGGAGATATGGCTTCTTCAGGCAATCAGAGCCCCCTCCACCTTTTATAATTCTCAGTACCATCATGATAAATACATATATTATTATATTTCATAAATGTACTCTGTATTCATTCTGTTTCACATCAGAGGTGCTGTTTGCAGGAAGTGATTTCATTATTGGTATGGTCAAGCATGGAAAGATCACAAGAGGGCCAAAAGTGCCTTCTGGGTGACACACCCTAACACTTTCCCTACTCTGCTGTGACCCCATGCTCTGATGAGTGGCCCCCACTGAGGTTGGCAGAAAGGAAGAAAAGAGGGAGTGACATAAAATGTCATACAATCATCAGTCTTAAGAAACCTGGTCATTGTGACAGCCTAATGGGGTAGGCAAGGAATTGCAAGTTGCATCATAGCACCTTGGAATACTTGCTCAAGGCAGCTAGTCTCTGGTTGGTGTTGGCTTACTGTGGAAATGTGGCCAGATTTATATCATCTGGAGAAAGCAAACCATTAAGAAACAGAAATAGTTCACATAATACACAGCCACAAAAGCAATGACTTTTTTTTTTTAATTGTGAGTGAGTGTATTGATTTAATACACACCGCTTATTTCTGTCCCAGGTTACAAACTAGCCCTGGGGAAATGGTGGAGCCAGTCATTTGGATTGCCCTTTACTGGCTGGGAATTAAATCATTACTTATTCCATTTTAGAATCACAAGTAGTACCCCAAGGCCTACTTTCCTAAGGATTAAAACGAAGGCATGGAAATGAAGAATCCAGGTATAATTCTCAGACGCATGCAAGTGTTGAGAATGCAGCAATTTTTCCTGGGAAGCTGTTACTGCAAAATCATTTTGCTCATGATATGCTCATTCCTAGTCCCCCAGTATGTCTCAACCAGCCAATAAGTCTGATTTTCCCCTTTTAAAATGGCCTCAAGCTTGCTCTTCCTCCTCATGCTCATCATTCCATCTAGTATAAACCCTTACCAGTTTACTTCCTAGGCTAAGGAGTGATTTCCTTTGCCATCCTGTGTGCCGCTACCAGTTGAATTTTCTCTCTCCTCTTACTCTTCTCTTCCTTTCTCCCTCTGTTTCTAATTTCCTGAATTTGTGAAAATCCAATCATTTTTTATTGCTGGCTTAAAAACTGACATAATTTCAAATACACAGAGTCCTCAAGGTGAAGGAAATGTGGGTGTAAATATTCTTTTCTTGATACTCATCATTGGGTACAATATTTATTTGAATACTCTTGGCCACCTACCATCAAATGACAGAAATGTCTTTCCCCTCCCTTCACAAGGGCTTTCTTTTCTTCCCAAGTCATTTGGTCTTTGCTTCATAAGTAAGCTATGCATATGGTGCAAAATTCAAAAGGTATAAAAGTATGAGTTAAAAAGTATGTCTTCATCCCACCCGCCCTTGTTAACTGGTTCTCTTTACTAGAGGAAACTTCTGTTATCAATTTCCTCCACAGATATTTTATGTAGATACAAATATTGTATTTTACTTTTATGCATAAATGGTACATACCATGCATACTATTGTGCTCATTGCCTTTTTTTATTTTCAGAAAAATAGACCTCAGAAAATTTGTTTCTACATATACTTAGAACTACCTCTTTATTGTTAATGGCTCTGTGTTCGTTTGTAACAGCCTTTACTGACTTAGAAATTAGAACTTATTAATTCCATCTCACTGTCACACATAATGCCCCAGAGCCAAGTTTCCTAAGGATTTAGGAAATGAAGAATCCAGTAGTAATGCTAAGATGCATGAAGATGATACGAATGTCCACTGCGTGAAGGTATCATAATTATCTTAGCCAGTTCCTTAACAGAAGACATTTAATCCGTTTCTGATCTAGTAGAAACAATACTGCAATGACTATCCTTGAACAAATACTATTTTGCTCATGTGTGAATATATGTGTGACTGCTAAGTCAAAAAGAAAATGCATTTAAAATTTTGATACATTTTGCAGAATTACTCCCCAGAGAGGTCTATATTTTTTAAAACATTGCTTTAATTATATTACTCCTGCTCACAAACCTTTTTGGATCCTAATTCCAACCACATATTCTAAAACTTGCTAGATTCAGGGAGAACTTTATAGATGTATAACCTATGCAGTCTCACAGATCCTCACACTTGGTTTAATGCTCTTCTGTCACCCTTTTTGAATAAGGGACCCTGCATTTTCATCTGACACTGGGCCCTAAGAATTAAGTAACCAGTCCTGGCTAGATCCTCCAGACTCTCCAAGCCTCATACCCATTTTACTGATTGTAGTCATACGTTCTTACTGCTTTCTGTTATGCACAAAACAGCATGCTCATCTCATAATGATGGCTTTGTTTAGGTCACTTTCTCCATCTGAAACATTTCCCCTTCTTTTCTATGCATCTTTCAAAGTATAGTTTCAGCCCTAGCTCTCTCTGGGAAACCTTATTCAACTATTCTAACCAGTTTATTTTCCTTTTTCTGTCTTACTCCAAAGTTCTGCCTCTTCCATCCTGCATCTTGCTGCTTATCAGTTCTGGTTCTGCTCTCACATCTCTTTAATATTACTTATTAAATAATAATATTATTTATTGTATTTATTTTATAAAATGTGTCATTTATTTTTTCCAGACCTTAGTTTCCTTGAGTTTAAAGTGAAGATGTTATTCTAGATCACCAAGACTCTTCTCAGCACTAATAATCTTTGAACTTTTTGTATTGCTTTGAAAGATGAGTGTCAGATTGTAGAGAAAATATATGTTTGGGTAAAATAAAACATACATTTGGATTCTAAGAGAAGTCATAGCATAGTGAAAGGAAAGATAATAGATTTGGATGAAGGAAACGTCGCCTCTTTAATTTTTTAAAAAGTTATCAAAAAAATTCAAATTAAAAAAAGATGTTATTTTATACCTACTAGACTAGGCAACATTATAAAACTGCACCATGCCAAGTGTGGGCAGTGACATAGGGACATGTGACCCTGGCATTCCACTTGTGGACATGTGGATGGATATAACCATTGGGGAGAGCAGCTGGTACCACTTAGGCAAATCAGGTTTACATGTAAACCTTGGGTGCTTATTGCAAATAAAATTTTATGTGGTCAATAAAGGTACTTGTACAAAGAAATTTATTGCATTGTTGCTTGTGGAAGCAACCCAAGTGTCCTCTGGAAGAGTGGACAAGTGAATCATGACAGTGCACAGCATGACTCGTAGGCAGCGTATAGCAGGAGCAGATTAGATGTATCACAGAGCAACACAAATGCTCTAAAAAACGTGGTACCTAGTAAATAATATAACCTACAAAATGAGATATAACCATATAATTTATGTGTTTAAAATTATACACCAAAAAACAATAAATGTTTTGTAAAGTAACGTATAAACAAAAAGATGATGACTTGTGGGGAGGTAAAGGGGATAAAATATGAATATGGGAATAAAAGTGAATAAAATATATATGTATCATATATATGCATAAACTAAACAACAACGAGATGTGGCCAAATGATAATAATGTCATGAATAGAGCAGTATGATTAATTCAACTCCAGACAAATGAGTTCCTCTCAACTCAAAAAATGATCAAAAGTAAAGCATACATATTATCAAAGTACAAACAGAAAAATATAAAATCAAAAATAAAATTCACCCTCCATTCTAGTATTCTTCTCTTTTGCATTTCCTGAACCCAGTTCTTAAAGTTTTTAGCCATTAATAATTTTTGTCTACCTTCTCTCTCTATGTAGAATAGAGATCTTCCCCAACTATAATACTTGCAGAGTACTCCATGGTGGGAAGATATAGTATAATTTAATCAATTCCCTATTGATGAACTCTGTTTACTAAAATGTTTTTAATTTTCTTATTGATTTTCAGAGTTTTTATATATTAACAAAGTTCATTTGTATTTTCATTTTCTGAGCTCCTGTAATATTTCTAGTCACTTTCAAAATCTAGCTCTTAAATATTTCCTATGTGTATATTTTGCTATTACTCATATTTTACTAATATGTTTTACTTGCAGTCAGATAAACTTTTATGTAGTTTTTTTGTGTGTGTGTGATTGATTTTTAGTAGTCCTTAACACAACATTGGATATAAAGTCTGTGTTCACATATTCAGATTGACACTTGGAATTGTATACACAAAGTAACTTATCAATACTCATCAATATATATGTATATTAATATTAATCAATATTTTTGATAGAAAACTCTGAAGTCTGAAATATTTAAAAATAATCTGTCTCTTTCCATCTTTCTCTCTCATATTTTGGAATGATAGCACTGAACATACCACATTCAAACATTGTAAAATTACCCCCAATATAATAGAACATTATAATAGTAAGTTTTGGTATGTTTATCAAGTGTTATGTGTTGAATTGTGTCTGCCAGTCCCCCCACCCCCAATTTATATGTTGAAGTTCTAACTTTTAGTACCTGTGAATTTAGCCTTTTTTTTTTTTTTTAAATCGTCTTTGGAGATGATGAAGATGAAGTTGTAGGGTAAGTCTTAATCCAACGTGAATTTGAATTTATAGAAAAGGAAAACTGGGACACAGAAACAGCACACACACACACACACACACACACACACACACACACACACACACAGGGAGAACATTGTGTGAAGATGAAAGCAGAGATTGGAACAATGCTTCTATAAATGAAGTAACAACATATTGCCAGCAAACCACCAGGAACCAAGAGAGAGGCATGGAACAGATGGTGCACAAAAGGACCAACCCTGCAGATCTTAGAATTCTGACCTCTCAATCAGCGAAACAGTAAATTTCTATTGTTCAAGCCATAAAGTTTGTGGTACTTTGTTACAGCAGTCCTAGCAAACTGAAATATCATGTGATAAGAATATTATAGTCTTAAATTTCTGACTTGGCAAAGACCAGTAAGACCTAATTAAGGCTAAAATTCACACTAAGTCTGAAGTTAATGTTACTGATATTGAGAATATATAATGTATGGAGAAGTAGAAAGCCAAGCCTTCCTGACCAGGGATGGATTCTTTTCCAAGGATCTTTGTTCGTTCACAACTAGTGAGTAGTCATGAAAATTATAGTATAGTAGATAATAGAAAGATCTAATTTCTCTGTGTTCAAACCTGCCCACTCAGTGCTCACTCTGCTAGTGTTGGTACTCCATAGCATCTCTGCTCCCAAATTCTGGCTTTTGGAGGAAGAGTGTGTTCTACTATTTTCCCTTCCCTATAGCCCCAGACTTGCTCTTGAATATAGTTCCCAAATTTTTTGCACCCTGGTACTTCCTCTTTTGGGCATTTGTCTCTTTTAATCCAAGGCTCCCTAGACTCAGTTCAGATCAGTTGCTAAGGTCCCAGATTGGATGCCACCAGAGAGAGTAGGGCCAAAGCAGTGCTGTAAACAACTTTCTGCTCCTTCAGCATTTTGCACGAATTTAATTTTTATTTAAGTATGTGGTAATGTGGTGGACAAATCTATCTTTTGAGTTGTTTATAAATGCCTTGAGCTTCTTTCATCTCAGAAAAAGCAGTGAAAATGGAAATGAGTAAAATCTTGATAGAAACTAACAGACTTAACTTTGGTTTGGAGCTATAGGGAAGGGAAAATAATAGAACCATTAACACGTGTGTTTTGTTTTTTATTTATACTCATTTACTGCAAGCAGCTGTATTGCAAACTCACATCCTGTTTGACTTTGTCTTGCTCCTTAGGATTCATGGCCACCTTATCTTGAGTTCATGCTTAAAAGGTTAATACAGCTATTAGTTACTTAGAGACGTCTTTACTCTTTCCCTTTCCTATATTGTGTGTGTGTGTATGTATGTGAATGTGAACATATATTTATGTGAATTCTAGACTTAATTAGGTCTTACAATTTAAGCAATACAAAGCTAGACCAAATGGTAACCTGATACTAGAAAGTCAATAAATTATTCAACATAAATATTAAGGAGAAAGAACTGAATTCCACAAAAAAACTCATCTCTAAAAGTAACATTCTAGTTGCCAGAAATTAAGTCAAAAAAAGATTAGTAAAAGTATTTAAATAATTTAAATATATATGTATATATACATATGTATGGGTAAAAAAATAATCTTTTACCCCCCAAATTATTTTGCATCGGTGAAAGAAATATTGCATTTGGTCAACTGAATGCCTAACACAGACAAATCATTTTCAATTTAATGCAATTTCCTACCCCTCCCCTCACTTCTAAGACTAATTCTATGGAGTGGAAGAAAAACGATAAGGTTGATGAAGATAAGTAAAACTACATATACTCTTTTTAAGAAACCAAACTTTGTTTAGCTGAATTAACAGCAAAATAATTACTGAAAGCTAGAACATTTCTAGTTAACAGTTGGAAAAACTAGGGCTTAAGTAACTTGTTAAAGATCCTTCAGAAAGTAAGTAGTGGGCTGGGATTCTGCCTCCAGAGCTTATACTCTTGACAACTGTTCTATACTCTACAATAGATTTGCTATGTATTTGATTGGAAACTATCTAGTCATATTAAGTTCTGTATATTAAGCAATGCAGCAATTGGACATTTCTAGCAGTTTTTCTAGTACCAAGTAGCTGGAAGTTATCAAGCTAATAAGATGTCTTCTACTATGACCTTAAGGGTCCTTAAAACTAAACTAGTTCCTCAGAAAAGTGAGGAATTCCAAATATAATTGCCATATTTTGACTCCATGATCCTATATTATAGAAAAAGTACATATTATAAAAACAGCATTTAACTGTTTGAATCATTGATAAAGATTCTTCCCATTGAGTTCTTCATAAGCTTAAGGAATATTATGCCTGGCCAGAAAAATTCTCTGGATGAAAAAGCCAAGCCCACATAGAGACTAAGTACTTTTCTTGGCTCCGTTTACCACCTTGAATGAAAGGGCTTGCCCAAATCAGTTAAGAACCCTGGTAACCATCCAAAGCTACTCCTAGTAGTGTTGAGTAACAGAGAGGTAGGCTTTATCAGTCCACCTTAGAAAGCACTGCAGATGATTGCACTAAACCCTTGTGGCATGGTATAATGGTTAAAAGTACAGAAATCTGGTCAGGATACCAAGGTTTAAATTCCTTCTCTATCTCTAGCTCTGTGAACTTAAGCAAGGCATTTACCTCTCTGTCCCAGTTTCTTCCTTAATAAAATAGTCAGACAACTATGTTTACCTAATAGGATTGTTCTGAGAAGTGAATGGGCTAACACATATAAAGTTTTTCCACAGTGTCTGGCACATAATAAGCTTAGCTCAATAAATGTTAGCTATTAATAATAATAACTGAGAATCCATATTATAAAACCTGCTTATAATCAGTATAAAAATGAGCAACATGGTTACATGACAAATAAATATAAAACTGAGAGAAGAAACTACATAGCAGACAAAATATATTTTTGTTGAGTTAACAAAAATGGCAGTTCTTTATTTCATCAATATTGCATAATCTTTGCTTAGTCTTTTTGGGGCGATTTTAACAGAGGTAATGTCAAAATTAGTAATCATGATAGTCCTTTATGTTTATAGTGTATGTGTTATGACAAAGTACTTTTACAGGTTTCAGCTTTGCAACAACTCTGTGTAATAAGTAATATTTCTTTGTTTTACCAGTGTAGAAACTGAAGGTTAGAAAAATAGAGCTACTATTTTAAAGAGGCAGAATTGAGGCTGAAATACATGTTCTTTCATTCTAAATTCTCGAAATTTTATAAAACGATTTATATACTCAACGCAATTAATGAATCAGGAAAAGAATTCAATTAGATTGAGCTTGCTTCAAAAATTCAGTCACTTCTGCTTAAATAATTTGCAATGCTATATTTAAAAGTTTTGATGCAAATGCACAAATTGCTTGGAGACAAAGTTTGATTATCCTTGTAATTGAAAGACAGGGTCTTGTCATTCTTGCTATTACTTAAATTTAAAAAATATAATACAATTACAGAGAACATGTCATTAATCTATTCTCATCCTAGCATTCTAAATGAAACTGCTTTCAGAATTAATGTTTTAAAGCAGACCAATAGTTGTTGAACTTAAAGACATACAGCTTACTACTAATTTATGTTTTTTATTCTTTAAATTTTACATGAATTGAATGCTAAACCCAACATTTCTGTAATAATCAATGCTGAAACAGGAGAATCAATGTGAGGTCAAATATTCACATTAAAATTTAAAGTATAGGTCTATTATATAAAGGTACTCATAATGCTTCTTATAAATATATCTAAATGTGTTTCTATCCTAAGAAATATGTGAGTCCAGAGTATCATAGATATCCACATGTTTTATGGAAAAGGTGTGAACCATGATCTCAAGTTACATTCTGGCTCTTCAACTCTATGACATTTCAATGGCTTTAGTAGTATCATATCGTTGGTGAACTTTATTAAAAAAAAATCAACTGTTTACATTCAAAGAGGGTGAGATCTAAATTCTTTTTCAAAGCTTATTTAGTACTTGCATGATGTTAATGACTGCTTACTTTTTATTTTTTTATTTCATTTTTTTTTGGTTTTGTTTATTTGTTTATTTTGTTCTTTATATTTCATGTGTAAGTGAGATCAAATGGTATTTTCTTTCTCAAATTTATTTTACTTACTGAGTGCTTATGTTTTAGATGATTGCGATTTCGATGTTATTTGCATTTAAAAATGGGGAATGTTATCAATTATTCCATATATATTCTAAATAACAATGATAATTTCAGAAGGGATCAATGGGTCTTTTATGTGTGTTGTTACATAAGGACATAAACATATTACATAATATCTAATTAGATTCAGAAATTATATAATTATAATGACCAGTGTTCCTATTTTTTCTGTCCTTAGACATTATAATGACACGTGCTATTATGCAACTGTGGAAGAATAGAACAAAAAGCAAGTTTAATCCAAACTCTTCACTTCTCATTAATGACTTTAGTGGTACATTAAATATGTTTTGAGAACTTTTATGTGCCATGTGCTCTTTGAGTCACTGAAGATATAACCATGAACCAAACAGACAAAAACCACTGCCCTTGTGGCACTAACATTCTAATATTGAGATATCAACAAAAGACACAATAAATAAGACAAAAATGTAGACTACTCTAAATGGTGATAAGCGCTATAGAGAAAAATAAACCTTAAAAAAAGTAGAAGGTGCTGTTCATTTTAGAGAAATAGTGGTGGTCCTGTGATTAGAATGGAATGAGGGAGGGGAAAGTGATAGTATATGAGATTGAGATGATAGGAAGGAAGATAGCTGGTTGCCATGGTAAAGACTTTGGCTCTGGTTCTGAATAAGTGAAGCCATTAGAAAATTTTAAACAGAGGAATGGCCTAATTTTACTTAATAGGAATAGACTGGCCGCTGAGTTGAGAATAGAGTGAATGGGACAAGAAAGGAAGGAATGAGTCAAGTTAAGAAGTTATTTCTGTAATCCATGCAAAAGATGAGGAAGACTGGGACCAAAATGCCAATGTTGAGTTGTTAGACTCTAAATATATTTTGCAAGTAGAATCCCAAATTGGATGCCACCAGAGCTGAAAAAATATCAGGCCCAGAGAAGCTGTGGCCTGTCACTGGCAGAGCTGGCATTGGATCATAGGTCTTTAATCCTCATCTTATATTCCCCCCAAAATCTTACTTGTATAAAAATAGAAATAACTCATTCTTTGAAATCAGACTGGAAAAAATATTACTTAAACAAATGTGTCAGAATTCATAGTTTAAAATTAAATAAGAATATTTCAGTCTCCCTATGTTTCCTATCACTGTATCCTGAAGTTTAAACTCATTTGCTAGGTATACTGGACAAGTTAGATCTGGACTGATTTTTTTCTGTATATCCAAGGGTTAAAATCTGACTCTATGCCTTTACTTATTCATGTGTTTCAAAAATGATTCTGCGTGCCTATTAAGGTACTAGATCCTGGAGGTCAGCTACTATCTGACTCCACTGAAACCTCACCTCAGCAGTCCCCAGGCACTGTTGGTCACTCAATCCTTCATACCCCTGAGACACTGATACATACCTTTTGTGAAATGTTTATCACCCTGAATTACATTTATCTGTTTAATTGCTGAATTTCCTCATAAAATTTTAAACAATTTGAATTCAGGATTAAGTCTTATTTATCTTTTATTACAGAAACTAGCATAATGCCTCACAGGTAGTAAGAATCCATTAAAGGATGAATTAATCCAATTTACTCAGAAGAATCTAGCTTTGGACCACCTTCTGTTTCCTCTTTAATCTCATTCTTTGCCACATAAAAGATAAATAAAAAGAGACCCCTGAAAAGTTACAAAATAGTGTTTGATTAATATAAGTAATTAGATAAAATCTGAGACTTTGTATAAAATTAAACATAGGACATTAGATGAAAATTATGGTTGATTTGATGATTTGGGTCAAAGTCTTAATAAATAGACATATTTATTAAATGATTTATTAAATGATTTTCCATTTGTATCTCATGTATTCAAATTTCTGAACAAGATGCTAAAAGTAAGTTAAGATTTATTTCTTAATTTACCAAATATTTATTGAGTACCTATTATGTCAAGATTTTCCAAAAGCTGTTGGTTCATGACATACTTTTAGGTGGCATATGGTTACTTAAAAATTTTAATTTATTTTGTTTATGTTAAATGTTTAATTACGGAAATTATTTCTTAGGAGAACTTTAGATTCAAGGTAAATTGATTAAAAAGTAAGTTAAAAGTAAGATAAATTAAAAAGTTGATTTGAGGAAAATGTCAACAATAAAGGAAGCAAAAATAGTGAGGAATGGTACTATAACATAAACTCTGACATTTGTTTGTTCTTTTTGTAATGCAAATGAATGACTTAAATTTTGATTTCCCAGATACCCATTTGAAAAAGGCATCCAATTGAAAGACAGCTATCTGGAATAAACACATTGCTAATCACATGATTCAATAAAGAGCCAGGCCTTTATTCCTCACTGAGTCTCCTTAGTTTTAGAAATCTTGGTTGATTTAAATAACTGATCATGTGGGCTACCTGTTTATTTTCTCTCCTGGACCTTTAAATTCTAACAGTTTTTCACTTCTTAAAATATCAACTAGTAATGCTAAATAAATAAAAGCTCCATCACTGGCCCTATTATTTTTTACTTTTTAGTTCCAGGTGCATAATTTTACAATTTAAAATGTTGGTCAATAGAAACTGACAAGAGAAATAAAATCAAAACCAATTTTATTTCATTTAGCATCTATTGATCATACTTAAAGCTGCTGATGTCTTTCTTGCTGCAACCTCCCATAGAGTCATTTATACTTAGAAAAGAGTTAGAAATTGATATGTAAGCAGAAGGGGGTAACTAGAGAACTATTAATAGACCATTTAGATCTCATTTTTTCTCATTACTTTCCCTAGAATGTTAGTGAAGAAGTCTTATATGCCACAGGATTATCCTTCTGGGAATTTTTAAACCCAGACTATTTAATTGATGCTGGAAAGAATTTGAGATACAAGCCTTCTTTCTGCATCTTTCTGCATCTTCTCAGTATCTATCCAGTGTTATCTGGATTCTAGTTCCCCCCAAGAACCCAATGGATAGGACTTTTATTTGTCATGGGAAGTTTTTTCTCTGTTGGATCTACTAACAGATTATTTGACAGTTAACCTATAGAACATGGTTTTTAAAATTTAATGTACAAACCAATCACCCAGGAAATGTGTTATAGTGCAAATTTTGTATAGTAGGTCTGGGGCGAAGTCCAAGATTTTGTATTTCTAACAAGCAGCCAGGCGATGCTTTTGCTGCTTATAGAAACAGCCCTTTGAGTATCAAAGGTCTACAGCAGAGTTGTTCAGGGTGTAGTCTGTTCAACATGGTGTAGTTTGAGAACTACCTATATTAAATTAGCTGGAATACTCATTAGAATGCACATTTTTCATCTCCAACCTTTAATTACAGAGACAAAATTTATGTACATACCCTTTACTCCTAGGAACAAGCATTTTAAGCAAGTGCTCCAGGTTTTCTTTACTTGCACTTAATGTAAAAACAACAACTTTGCATCGAGCAACTTTGTCATTCTGTACTTTTCATGGGAGGAGTGAGAGGGTTGCGTAGGTGTTGGCAGAGTGGGCAAAGAGGTAACAGTGGTTTGCCTTTCTTGAAAATTCTGTCTAGAGTTGTGGATCATGAAAATGTGCATACTAGCGTTTTAGATGTGCCCCGATTTCTTAGAGCATGCTTTCGAGTTTAAAGAAAAAAAAACAAAACTACAATGCTGATTATTTATATCCTTTACCTAAGATTATTTGTTTCTCTTTTTAAATTACTGATCCTTATAATCGATTTAGCCCCAAAGATGCCTTGCTTTAGAGTATGACCTCACCTCAGAACAATTTGAAGACAATGAACTCCTTTCTGTGGATGTTTTCCTCTCATTCTCCTCCCTCCCCTCCAGCTTGAAAAATTCAGGAGGTTTTGTTTAAAAATAAAAGTCAAAGATTTATTTAAGGGTCTTAGGATTTGCAAGTCAAAACCATACTAGGTAATACTCAGAGTATTCAGAAGGAGAAAGAAAAGTTTGAGAGTTTTTACAGTAAAAAAATTACCTTTGAAAAAAGTTAGTCTTGCATTCTTAGCCCAGGGATTGGCTCAGGACAGTGATCTTCCAGATGCCATGTGATCTGGATAATGAAACATTTCTTAAGCTCAATAAGTTGTTATCTATAAGTGATATATACAGCTTCAGCACCACATGAACATTCTTTTTTAAGTCCTTCAGAGATTTATCTATAAAATTTAGGTACATCCAGGCACTGGCGTGTAACTGAATGTTCAAAAGTTTAAGTTTTCAGGCTAATTAAAGGAAGAATAGAATTGTTTCCTCATACTCCAGCCTACTTGAGTTCCATAATTCAGCAATTTGACCATCGTGACTATTTTATTTCTTCACTTTTTCCATAAAACTCTCTTCTGCTTTTCCTTCAACACCCCATTCTGGAACCCACTACACCTGAATGCTTTTTAGCAATAGGTGTTAAAAAGTTTTTTAAATGTTTATCATCTTTGACTCAATAGTTACACTTAAAAGATTTATTCTTAACCAACTGGACAAGAATACCAAGTTATTTAAAGCGGCGTTATCTATAACACAGATTAGAAGTCATCTTCGTAGGTAGGTCCTTTGCATAGGAGATTGGTAGAATAAATTACGGTATATCTACCCCTTGAAATGCTATACATCTAGTAAAAATGATAATATAAATTCATGTCGTTAAATATGAATTGTTAAATAAGTTCTTAATATTTTGTTAAATGAAAAGGGATTTACAGACCATTATATTAATAATGATGATAATTTAAAAAATAAATACTATATTTAGGTCACTGATGTGATCTAAGTGCTTAGTACGAAGAGCTCTTGATAAATGTCTGCTGGATGAATGAATATGTTGAGTGCTTTATATAGCCCAGTGTTTGTTCTAAGAATTGTACTTCTATCAAATCATTTATCTTTACAACACTCCAGTAAGGTAGGTATCATTACCAATATATTATAGATGAAAAGAGTGATGCTCAGAGAGATTAAGCAGATTGCTCGAAGTCATGAAGTCAATAAATGGAAAGACCTGGTTTTGAATGATCTGGGGCAAAGCCAATGTCTTCACGCATTTTTTTTTTGGTTTTTATTATTTTAAGAAATGGTACATGTATATCATAGAAAATATTTTTATAATGTTTATAGCAAGTTATTGACAGTGGTTAATTGTCATCTGAGTTGGTGGGGTTATAGGGATTTTTTTTTTCTTTTTTGTCTATATATTTTCATGTTTCCAAAATGAACATGGATTATATCTGTAATAAAATAACTATATCAAAAAGGATCTTTTGGGTTGGTTTCACCACCGTTAGCAACATAAAAGGCCTCCTTGGCATTTTTCTTTCTAAAAAGAATGAATCATTCCCTTTGCCACACTATATCAAAACACAGTTCTACATCTCTTTTTTGCTCTTTTTGCTCTTTTATAGAAATTATTGTTTCAATGTTATTCTTTCCAACTTGAAATGTATTTTATTTATCTTTTTTTTTTTTTTTTTTTTTTTTTTTTTTTTAGGGCTAATATGGTGCCTGGAGCACCAGACATGTCTAAAGAGATTACTCGAAAAGAACTTTAAAATAGTAAAACTACTGTTCGTCGTGCTATTTTTCTTTTCCCCTTTCCTTGTGCAGTAAATATTATGTGTTTGTTCCTAGTCTCTGCCATGGCAGAGTGAGTCCCCACTGCCCTTTATCTCATACCATTAAGAGCAGTAGCCACTAAGTGTAAAAAATCAAAACAAAGCACTTTCCCATCTCCCTGATGGAGTAAAAGCAGTGAAGCCCAAATAATGCTTAGTTACCAAAAGCCACGCCAGGTGTCTAATCGAAAGGGTATTGATTTTAGCTAGTAAATAGCCCTTAATATAGTTGGAACCTGGGTTGAATATGCAGCCTAGTAATTAGCTAATAAAGCAAACAAGAGCTAGAGAGAACGTGGCACAGTTGGATAAGCAGCAGCCTGTCATCCAGGAAGCTTGCTTAGGTCTAATACCTCCTCTTACAGGGGACTCAAGTTACCTTTAGGACTCCGTGCCTAGTGTTTTCAGTCATTAATAAGGAAAATCTATGACCCTATAATAGGGTCTGAGATATAACTAAAAGCAGTTGTAAATGTTTTGCAAATATTACATGCACTAGAAATGCTTCCTGAAGACAGATGTTCCAATTTAATAATCTTAAGTGGGGAGTTTTAATAACTATTTTAGATCATTAGGATAATGTTTAGTGCTCTAGGATAATTATTAAACAATTCTCAGTTTGCTAAATTATCTGATACTCCAGAGAAATCCACAGCCTGATTAATTCTCACATTATCTGTCAACTGTTCAGTGAAACTGCAAAGTGGCAGAGTCCAGTTGGGAAAAAAAAAAAAAAGCAAGAGTGAGAAAAGGACTGAGTTAGCTAGATATCACTTTGAGAAAGAAGAAAACCAGGGATGAAGGGTGAGAGAGCTAAGGTGTAAGGAAAAAGGTTAAGGTGAAAAGGATCTAAATCAGAGATGGTAAATTAGAGGCTTAAGGGTCAGCTTCAACATCCAAACGCATTGCAATAGGTCTGCACAGAGGTTTTTTTTTATGCTGATTTTTATTTGTTTTTTAATTTGATTGCTAATATTTTCTTAAGTGGAAAATTTTATATACAAATTCCATAATTCTGATTACTTTGAATACTGAGTATCTAGCAACACCAGGCCGAATTTCCCCATGACAATAATGGACAAGAGCTACATTATTTTTTTTCTAAAGATTTTAATGACAAAACTCTCAAGGCTTAAGTTAGGAAAAGTAGAAAAAAGGTAAATATCTATTCACTCATTTCTACATTCAACAATTGTTAATATTTTGCTATAGTTATTATAAAATTAAATACCTATATCTATATATTTATCTTAAGTAGATATGTTACTTTATCCCTAAATACTTTAGCATTCATTTTTAAAAATAAGGAGAGTTTCCTACATAACTGCAATGTTATTATCACACTAGAAAAATAATCAATCTTAATTCTCAAATGTCCTTTTTGTTCAGTCCATATTCAAATTTCCCCCATTGTTCCCAAAACGTCTTTTACATTCATTTTCTTTTCAAGCCTAGATCCAATTAAAACATTTCCATTGCATTTGGTTATGTCACATTTGCTGTAGAACATGCTACCCCCATTTCCCATTTTCTTCTATGGAATTGTCATAGTCAGTTTTCCTGTGGACTGGACTTCATATCGAAAGACTTGATTAATTCAGGTTAAATATTTAGGGTAAAAATAATTCAGAAGCCATGATGCAGACTTTCCATTACATCACACAGAGAAGCACATAATACCTGCTGTCCTAGTTTGTAACACAAAGCTTGATCACCAGGTTAAGGTAGAGGGCGTGGTATGCTCTGTCCTATTTGTCAAAGACACCATCCGTCCTTATTTATTTAATTTATTTTACATCTAACTTATTTTACATCTAGCTTAATTAATTCATTTTACCTTTCCTGGAAAGTGTATGTAGATGTAGACCTAAAGTAATTCACACGCTACAATTTGGGTTGTGTGATAAGAGCATATAACACTGTACCCCTGGAATCATAGAATGGTGCCTGGTACATAGGGGGTGCTCAACAAATATCCATTGATTGACTATAGTTAGAACACCAGAATTAGAAAAACCTGAAAGAAAGTAAGGTGTGAGAAGAATTATAGGAACCATACTCCTGAACTCTGTGTGGTACAGAGAAGCCTTATACCCTGAGACATGGAGCAGAAAGCAGAGGCTCCAGTCCCTGGCTCTAGGGAATGATTCTTCATTTGAACTGGATAGAAATGTATGATCCCAGTAGAGGAATCAGAAGCAGAAAGAATGAATTTAGAATTCTGGGAAACTAAAGGGTATTGGTTACCTGTGCCTCAGATCTATGAAGTGTCCTGTCATAGGTTGAGTTTTCTGGAAGCAGAAAGAGTATCATGTGCAGGGTATGACTTGTGAAAAGAAGGGCACAGAAGCAGGGTCTGGCAGAGAGAGAAGCAGAACTGAGATGCAGGCCTAATGAAACCTTAGTCACCACCTGAGGGGCTTCTAGAGCATACGCAGGCCATCAACTAATCCAGAAGAACTTGCCCAGGAAAGGAATGACCTTGAATAGGGTAGCTCTCTGCAGTAGAGGCAAATTCTGAAGAGTTGGCAGCTGGACACCACTCGCTGAACACTTCAGCAGCTGGAAAAATAAGCTCTGCTTGAAAGAAGGCTCTGGAAGGAGGGTGGTGGTGTAGCAATCTGTCTACCATAGACCCCCAATTTAAAATTTTTCTCTTATCTCTAAATGAAGCTATATAAACAGTATTCTTTCTGCTAAACATTAGTTGGCTATTTGTAATATTTAAATTCTACTGCAATTTTTTCAACCTTTTTTTGGCATTTCTCTATTTACTAAGAACCTTGAATAATATAAAATAAAATGATCCAGGCATCTTTCAAATTTTAGAAGGCTCTAATATTGCTTAAATGGCCTGTGGGGTAGAAAATTGAGCCCATTTACATGATTGTAAATTGCTTTGGCATCTTGAATGAAAAATACCCTACAAATACCAATAATGCTGAAGGGCTAGCTCTGCGAAGGCAGATTGGCATTAGTGCCAAAGGAAAGTAAACAGAAGAAGCCGTATCAGTTTCTTATTGCTGGTGTAACAAATTAATAGTCGATGGTTAAAATAGTAGAAATATATTCTTCCACATTTCTGGAGGCCAGAAGTCCAAAATCAATAACACTGGGCAAAAATCAGCGGTCAGCAGGGCCTCACTCCTTCCAGAGGATCTAGGAGAGAATCTATTTGCTTCTTCCAGCTTTTGGTGGCCTCTGCCATTTCTTGGCTTGTGTCTGCATTACTCCAATCTCTGTGTCCATGGTCACATTGTCTTCTACTATCTGTCTATATGAAATCTCCTTATTATTTCTTATAAAGATTTATGTGACTGTATATAGGGTCCACCCTATCAGCATCACCTCTCTACCTCAAGACCCTTAATTTAATCACACCTGCAAAGTACTCCGCCTGCCTCCACCCTACCCCCATCCATATAAGGTAACATACACTGATTCCAGGGAGGCCACTCTTCAGTCTACCACAGGATGGCTTTTAAGTCTTCGATTTTAGCTCCATAAGCCTAGGGACAATTTGCTTTTCACCTTGCTCAAGATCAGGACAACATAAGTTGTGTCTACGGTGAACATAGTGATAGAAAAGTTGGAGTTTCACCCTGCTGTGCTTTGAAATCCACTTTAAGAAAGCTGTCTTTGTGAGTATAGGACTATGCTCTATTTTAAAACCAGAGAACAATTAGGTTATAGTGAAGAGCACACACTCAGGAAAATTTGCCTTCCTCTATATTTGACTATTGAAATTTATTTTTAGAAACACATTACGCTTACTAGAAAAAAAACATTTTTAGATGCTTTGATACCAGTTTTTACCTTCTTATCACATATCAAGTTGTCTTATGGCCAGGGTTAAGAGCTAGGCAGGAAGAAAAGGAAATTATTTAGTGTTGTCCAGATAACATTAAAATATAGACTTTTCATTAAATTGTCAATTTTCTCCTTAATGCAGATTCCATCAAATTATTCTCTTCTTCTGTTTTATAGGCCCACCCCCACCCCAAAGAGGTATTTCAAAAGTAAACTTCAGTATGTAACTCAAAGGTAACAAAACAAAGATAGTTTTTATTTTCTGTTTTTTAGCTTTGCATGATGCTTTTGCTGATAGAGGAGCAATGAAGGAGATTTGCTTTTGAGGCCAAGGTATTTGCTGAGAGAACAGCACTTGTTACTCTCTGGCCTATGTGATCTGTGTGTAAAGTGTCTTCCTCTTGGCTTGGCAGAAATTAGGTCAATGCTTACATGTTTCAAGGCTACTGAATTAAGACACAACATTCTCACTTTAAATCTAATCATGCACAGACATGACCCTGCCCATTGCTATTTTTCTATCTTTGCTATTCGGGTCCATTTATTTAAAAAACATATTAGAACATTACGAACAGTGGTCAAGTTTATTTTAAGCATTTTCTGCTGAGATTCAGGCTATCATCAGGTTATACAACAGGTATTGAGATGTGGAACTGAATGAATCTCCTGTTTTTCAGGTTGTTTGCCTTTGGCTCAGTTGCTTCGTTCACCGAATCACAACCAGATTCAGCCTGAAGAACCCAATCTCTCCATTTTGTTTCAGTTCCCACCTCAGAACCTAATACTTATTCATGTTCTCTGCGTAAGTTTCTTGGGACATTTCTGCTTACACACAACCTTCCTGCTGCTATTAAATAGGAGGCTATGTTCCAGAGACAGCATTATTTAACTGACATCATCAATGTTTGCTAAAGCTTGTTTTCAGTGCTGCCCTGCCTTAGGAATGAAGTGGATGACTGCCTAAGGAAAGAGTTCACATCTCCTTTACCCTCAAGACATTTAAATCTAAGTAAGTTTCCTGCTGCCACTTTATATTGATGCTTTAAAAATTTATTTTAAAAATACTTTCCCAGATTCTTATAAAGCAGAAATAAAACGTAAAGTACCTATTAAAAATATATTTAGCATTTTTATTTTATCTTTTTAAGGATCATATATTTTCATCTGTTTCTTGATCATGACTCTGAGAATCACTGACATGGGAAGGTTTTCTGTTGGATATTTTTAGATGTCTACAGTTTTGCCTTTAAGAATTCTAGTAACAAGTAGGTGGAGGCCTACTATGTGAGCTGTTCTGATCTCAACACCCCAAAGTTACTGGTCCGATTCTGTTCAAGGGTTTGTTTTAAGGTTTTCCTGGACAGCACTGTAAATCTTGGAGAAACTCTATATTATTATTATTTTTCTTTGTATGTAGTAAATTTGGTCTTTGCTTAGTTTTTGGTTATCCTCTTAGTGTTTGCAACTATTGTTAACAATGAAGAAGATAAAAGATGCATATAGAACTTAAATTATGTAAACTACTAAAATGTACCAGAGTAAAAAATATATAATGTAAGAAATATGTGAACATACACAGCAACTGAAACTCAGAACAAAGGTGTCTTGGCTCAATATTGGACCAAGAGTTGGAATATCTGGAATTTAGGGAAGAGAACTGACATTGGTGATAGCTGTTACTGACAAACTGTATGCCAGGCATTTCACATACATTTTCCCATTAAATCCTAGTTCTTTCATTTGTGTGTTGTGTTATCTTAGGCATTTACCTAATAATTTTGAATCTCAGTTTACCCATTTGTAAAATAAAACAAAAAAATCTCCAAACTCTCAGAGTTGCTCTGAAGGTTAAAGATTATGTGTACCTCGTTAAAACTAATGCCTGGCAGAACAAATATCATGTGAATGTTCACTATTAACATCCTCACTGATGAGGAAACTGAGTTTCAAGAAGGCGAGAGAACCAGGTCCAGGTTAAATGACTTAGAAAGAGGACATATTTGAAGTCTACACACTGTTCTCTCCACCTAGCAGTTTCTCATTTTAGTCTTGGCTTTATGTTTTGCTCACTGACTTTAGATAAGTTACTTAAACTTCTGGCCTTAAAAATGTGGGTGTTAATAACATTCATGGCCCCTTTCAATCCTCATTTTACATAAATTTTATACTGAGTTTTGGTGACTAATGAACACTCAGGGAATTTTGTTTCTCTCTTGTGGACCAAAAAAGGAGTACTATGGAGAGTAATCTCGCAGGGTGATTTGATTATAAATTCCTAACTGGGCAGGTCATGGTGGGTAGTCGTGATTCAATCATATAATTTTTTTTAAATAAAAAGTGTATCTTTGCCCTAAGCATGCCCTGTCCATTGTTTCTGTGCATCTAGGTTAACATACACTTGAAATACTTCTTTTCAGATTCATCGGAAACTAAACCTCTCTTAAGAGAGAACATAGTCTTATAAACAATCCTATAATTCAACCCCTGCCTTGCTTTCTTCCACCTTCATATCATCTTCCTCATGCCCCCTCCTTAATTCCAAATACGTAAAAGAAGCTGCAAAGTGCCCATCTAAAAAGCATTTTCTCAGTCTGTTGAGATCTTGCTTTCAGGCATATCCCCTGTTTGGCTCAAATATTTTTATAAAAATTCTCTCCAGGTTTGGATGTTTGTACAATGACATTCTAGAAATGGGCATGACTGAAACAGTTGGCCCTTGGCATGTGGTAAATGGTCATAAAAGGCACTTGGTAGAATCACCAGTGCAAGGCTCCCTCATGTTGGAGAAATTTTACCCCCAGACGTTGGGTTTCATGTATCAGAGCAGCAGGCATCCTATTCTCCAGGCTTGGGAAGGTAAGAACTTTTTCCTTGTTTCATTATACTAAAGTATTGAAGATAACCTAAATTCACCTGACAACACCGCAAAAGCGAGGTAAATTAAGAGTGGGCAAATGTAGGTTTTGGCAAGACAGGAACAAATGGAAAGAAGAAAGCTTTTTAGATTTTGGTGACCATGTGAGGCTTGAAAACTCATGACTGTCCTGAAGTTTTCTTAGGCACATGAGAAAAGTGTTAGGTGGCACCAAAGTTATTTGACACCCTCAATATGAAAAACAGTAAACACAGTTTCATTCCAAATGCTGAGTCATGCTAATGACAAGGAGAAACACTTAAGACTCCAACTTCCCTGAGGTACTGGTCTTCAGTAGATTGCTTCTACTGAAATAATTACTTCATGTTTTTAAGCTGAGTAATGGTGAAGGGCTTTCCCTCCTACACCCTCACTCAGTTTTCAGTGTTTTTAGCCCCTGATATTTCTTTGTTTGGTATTGTTTTAATTCTATGAGCAAAAGAAGCTGTAGCAAGTGTGTGTGTGTGAATAAAAGGTTTTTAAATATTGTTTGTGGATCTAGTGTAATACTTAATTCTGCAGAATAGTTCCAAAATTTATGATTATTCTCCCTCACCTCATCCCCAATTATCTTAATAATGAAAAGAAATTGTTAGACATCTGGGAAATTATACTCCTTTTAGATACCCCAATGAGTAACCAAACCCTTTCCACAGAATTCTTGTCATAACAAGCAAGGTAAAGAGGCAAAGATAGAGAGGCAGGTCATTTTAGGTACTCATAAATAGTGTCCTAAATCTTAAAGGGTTATGTATAAGGCTAAAAGGAAAAAACAATTATTTTTATATCTTATTCCTTTTGGACATACTGATGAAGTAAATTGGAATGATTTTTTATTTTGTAAGTTTCTTGTGAGTCTTTAAGCAGAAGTATCATAAAACTTTGCATTTTGAAATTATCCAGTGTTTATCTTTAAAAGTTAAGAATTTTTTTTTACCACTTTTGACTTGAACAAAAATGGATGCTGAACAATTACAAGTCAGCTATGTTTTCATGCAGTAAATGGAAGTAACTATTTTACAACAGTGTCCTATTTAAAAAAAATTTTTTAAAGGCTGTAGTTGAGATTAGGTGTGTGTGTATTGAGGGTGGGGAAGTGAAGGGTGGAGGAAAGGTTTAGAAAAAGATCCAGAGTAAACTGTAGGCTGATCACATTAAGATTCCTTATCTTTCCTCCCTTAAATTCCCCTATACACACCCTTTTCCTTTGGTGCCTTTCCTGAATCCCACTAGATACCTAGTGTCTTTTCACTTTCCTTTAGTTGTTCTGGGACCCAGTTTTGGCAAGAGAAATCATGTCTACTGCTTCTGACTTTTTTCACCTCCTCAAAATTCTCTACCTCCTCCCATGTCCCATTCCATCAGGGTCTGACTTGGGTTAGACCATCATGGATGGCCATGGGTTGTTGATGAGAACTGAATCCCTCTTGGCTTATTATCTGGCAGGGTGACCAGGACTTTTGGGGACAAACAGTAGACGTAAGAGGGCCTGGAACAAATTGTTCACCTAAGCATTCATTTGAAATCAGTAAATATTTATCAAACATTTATTATGTTACAGGCAGCGCGCTAGGCACCAGAGTACAGAAGTGCTGGGCCATGGTCTCTACTTTGCAAACACTGTACTGTCCTTGAAGAATTAGGCAGAAAGAAATCCAGAACTGGCATCTCTATTCAACTAGATCATTCCTTTACTGTGTCAAATGTTGGTCTTCTAAACAAATGCTTGAGGCTTGAAAATGTCTAAAGCATTGGTCTATTACAGGGGTTCTCAACCCTGGCTGCTCAGTAGAGTCACCTGGGGGACTTCTGAAACAGTGTTTCTCAAGCCTCGATATGCATCAGGATCACCAGAAGTGTTTTTTAAATCAGATAGCTAGGCCCCAGCCTGAGTTTAGGAATCAGTGTGGCAAGAAGCCAAATTTGCATTTCTTTCATATTCTCAGGTGACACTGTTAGCTGCTGGCTCCCAAGGCTACAGTTTGAGAATCACACTTTTAAAATTTAAGAAATTCGAGGTTGCATCCTCAGATTGATTTAACCGGTTTGGGGATGAGAAACTGGCATTAATCATTTTCCAATTCCTCTTCATTCTAATGCGTATTGTGGGGGAGGAAAGAACATTCCTCTACCCTTCTAGGTGCTTCCAGCTGCTCTAATAATCAAATTGACATGAGACAGATTAAGAAGAGAAAAATAACCAAATTTAATTATATCAGTACCTATGGGAAGCCTGCATAGATGAGAGAGTCAGAGACCCCACATGCAAGAGAGGTATCTATGGCATTCTGAACTAAAACCAGGTCAGGCCCTTCTGGCTTCAGAGGAGATGAAGGTCATTCACAGGAAGATAAGCAGAGTAGATATTCAGTAATTAGATGTTTGCCCTGCCCTATAGATAAGTCATAAAAACTTATTTTAGGCAATAACTATTATCTGTAAGGTCCCCAATTTAGATTCGAGGGAGAGGTAAAAGTTTCTCTGTGAGCACCCTCCTGCCCGCCGCCCCCCAACACAGGCACCCACAGTCTTCACTGCCTCCGTTCAAAATAATCCACATGCTAAAGTAGCACATCTTGCGGGGGCCTGTTCTCAACGCCTTCAGAATCCAAGCCTGACCACCATTGTCCCACGGGATACACTATCCACCACCGGGTAGGCTGGTTTCTTGAAGTTACTAGGAATTTAAGATCCAATGTCGCTACGCATTCCTCTGATCACTTTTAATATTTTTGCGGTATTGAAAAGAAATTAGTAAGTGATTTATTAAGAAACCGGAAAAACGCACCGCTGCGAGTTTGGTTCTAGTTAATTTCACGGCTTTCCTCTGGAAGGCCTTTCCAACCCTTCCATGTTTTTTTTTCCCCCAACACGATGGTAGGTCATTTGTGAAGTGCCTGAGGCCTTTGGAGGAAAGGTATTAAAGAAATGGGTTCCAGTTGAACCCCATTTGTGCCCTCCTTGGGTACACCTGGGCTGTCCCAGCACTTGTAGGTCCTAGTGAGCTGGGCATGCTCAGTGGGCAGGGTCGGTTGGGGGCGGGGAGGGTGCAACCGGGGAGCAGAGCAGCGGGGCCCTGCGCCTCCCCCCACCTGTACGAGGCTGGGCCCGAGGAGCTTGTGCTCAGCCTTCCGTCCCCCCCGGTGCCGGGGCTTGGTCTTCCCCGCAGGTCTGGCGCTGCCATTCCAGCGAGGAGTCAGGAGGCCGGGCGCGCATCCAGAGCGCGCGGGAGGGGAGCCCGGGAGAGGGCTCTGGGCTCTGACGGCGGGGTCCCAGGGGTCCGCCCGCGTCCTAGATGCCTTTCTAGGCCCGGAGAAACCTGCCAGCCGAGTAGGGAAGCCAGATTCGTGGGCGCGGGACGAGAAATCCGGTAAGCCGGCCCCGCCGCGTGCTGGTGCGTGAGTGTCCCCCCTCCCGCGGCAGGTGGCCCGGGCGGCTTGCACGGCGCAGGGCAGAGGCCGTGGGACACTTAAGTCGCCCATCCTCCTCCGGCCTAGGCCTTCCTGCCGGGCAGCCGACCGCCCAGGCGCGTCGGAGGGTCGGGAGTGCACGCGGCGAGGGCGCGGGGCAGGAACCGCCCCCCGGGCGGGGGCCATCGCGGCCTCCCTCGGGTCCCCGGGTCCCCGCGTCCCCGTCCGGTCTCGTTCGTCGGGCGCCGCTTCGCAGCGCTCGTGGCCTCCCAGCCCCGCGGCCCCGGCTCCCGCCTCCACTTCCGCGTGTCCCCGCCGGGCCGGGAAGCTGGGCCCGCGGTGTCCGCGCCGCCCGGGCCAGCCCTCGGGAGGGAGGGAGGAGGAGGAGCCGCGGCGGGAGGAGGAAGTCGCCGGCGAGGCGGCGGCGCGGGGCGCGTCGGGTGACCCCGGCTCAGCCTGCCCCGGAGTGACACCCGCGCGCGCCTCGCCGCGAGCAGCAGGGCTGAGACTCTGATTCCGGGGGAGCCCGACTCCGCCCCGGCCCTCTGTCCCCTCGCGCCGGAACATCAGTGTCAGGTGTGTGCTTGCTGGGAGACCTGGGTCCCCGTCCCCGGGAGGGGGGAGCGGCGCGGACCCTTTCTGACGCCGGTAGGACTCCACTGCTTGGGTGGGTGGTGGCGGGAATCCGGGAAGGACTTAGAATTTCTCCCCAGCAACTCAGTCTTGTCCAGAGGTTAGTTGTTTACATTTTTCTGGACGGCTGCAGGGAGCAGTATACATTCGATCCTTTAGTTAATTGGCAGGACTTTGGGGCGAGGGTCAGTGTCTAACTGAAAGTTTGCGGCAAACTTGTGGCTGGTCTGATTGTCACTCCCTTCTGAAGCGAGGGAATGAACGATTCCAGGAGGCTGAGGCTTCTTTGAAGACCTTAGCTGCTGGAGGGTGACAGTTCTAGGAGGAAATGGAAGGCTTACACGGATGACCTTAAAATATAGCTCCCACTCCCCAGGTAGTAGTAACTTCTCCCTGACAAAAAGATTAGCCAAGAATGCTTTGGCAGGATGGTGTAGCTCTTAGCATCTGGTCTCTTGACTGCATTCCCCCTAATGCATAGGAGCATTCCCTCCGAACAGCTTTCCTTAAGAGTTCCAAAGTAATTTACAAACAGATTCTCACAATCCAGTGGCATGGGCAACCCAAATTACATAACACATTGTACATATCATGAAGGGCAGCTATAAAAATTGCTAACAGCTAATTTAGTCAATTTATATTCGTATAAATAGGGAAGGAAGGGTAAGTTACACTTAGTCTTTATTGAATTTTGCATATGTTCCAAGTTTAAGAGATGTGAAATTTCATTTTTGGAGTGTGGAGGGGAATGGCAGCTGATGTACTGGGGCCAAGCACTTCCTGGTAGCTACTGAACACCGCAGTTTCTGAGTCCTGTAGTTTTTGCTGACCATTTGCTGGGAGCTGGATGCCGTTGCCCAGTGGATACCATGAGCAGCCTGGGGAACCTTATGACTCGGATGTTGAAAGCTTTCTGTGTTCCTCATATAGGCATATGTTAAGTTAGAACACTCCCTTGACTTTTACAAATCAACTCTTCAAATAATGCAGCAGTACCTTTAGTGAATAATGGATAAAAGGTGGAATTTTAGGTCTGAGAACCAACATTGGTGGAACTGTCCATTCTGATATCGCACATAGTCACTTCATTTTGTAAAGAAATTCTAAGCAGATTAAAGCTCTGCTTTCTTTTCTCTCCCTTTGATTTATTAAAAGACGCATCGCCCTGGCTCAGTAATTGACAAAAGGGCCACAATGTTACCAATTGTCAGTTGGGTTTACACTGCCTTCCAGTTTAATTTTTTTAACTAGTTAATCTCATTATGGATATTTAAAAAGATTCCACTATTGTTGTAGAAAGTCATATTAAACTATTACAACTCTGAAATTATCCTGTTTGGTTATATGTTTGTTTTCTCTTTCATCACTAGCATGTAAGTTCTGTGAGAGGGCTTGCTCAACCTCACATACTTTTATATTTCTAATGCCTGGTATGGTGACTAGCTTATAATAAGCGTTCAATAAATGGTTTTTTTCAATGAGCAACTAAATTGTAGGACACACTCTAGCTGAGTGGAGTGGGGGAAGGAGAACCAAAATTTTTGGCCTTAGGTAACCTATTCAAACTCACTGAGCATCAATTGTGTCATTGGCAAAATGTGGATAACAATATATGATAGAATATAGGTGAAATTGCTAGTGGACCTGTCAGTCTTCAAAATATTAGTTTCCTTCCTTCCTTATATTTTTTCTTTTTATATTCATAAAGGGAAGATTTGTACAAAGAATATAGTTAGCTAGATAATTTAGCTTTTGCATGTCGTGCATGAATTATCCAGGCTTTAATTTGGTGTGAATGGTTGGGGGTTGGGGAGGGCAGTTAGTGGCATCTATGATTATTAAAGAAGGGGAAGTAATTTCCAGATCTTTATCTAATGTCTCCTTTTTTTTTTCTTCTTTTAAATGTGATGATGTTTCTGCTTCAGTTTTCTGAAATTTGATTCTTTCTACTTGTCAATACCAGGACTCACTAGGTTGTCCAAAGTGCAGAAACACTTCAGAAAAAGAGCATTAGAAATCAAATGTATGTAACACTTGGCTTCTTAAATGACTTTTTCTGTAGTCTTGTGCAGCTTTATACAGTAACAAGTGCTAGGTAAAGAAAAAGTTAGTTATCCTGCTTTGAAGAAGTTAGTTTGTTTAACAAGGTAAAACATCCATGTAAAACAATTACAGACTAACAAAAGGTCTTGCATACCCAGTGGTAGAAATTTGGCTTGTAACTCTTGTGATTAGGAAAGGGAGATGTGATCATGGGCTCAAGTAATTGAGACAGTTTTGTGGTGAAGAGAATGTCACTTCAGTAACAGAGAGAATTAAAGTTTCCTGAAGATTACCGTAAAAAAAATACCTTTGCTTCAAGAATACTATTTTGTACTTCAGTGTATTAAGAAGCCAACCAATTATATATTTTCAAACATGATCTTTCTGTCAAAAAGTATGTTAAAAACCTATAGTAAAATTCTGCATGTGCACTAAACAATACTTTTCACTATTTCTCTGACATTTTAAAGCTCAGGATTGGAGTTAAAAATTGTAACTTCATTCTTGCCACTTTTAACACACTTGTGTGAAAGTGTCACATGGCCTGCCTGTTACTCTATCCATTTTGTACAATGAGATATAGCTTTCCTCTGAAGTTTCAGGGGAAAATTACTTGTCTTTAGGATTAGGACTCCCATAACTGGCAAATTTCAGTGTTGTTATTTTGGTAATTAGGGAAGAAATGGATGGAACAAAACTAAGAAGGTATTATCGAAGTGGTTTTAGATAGTCATCAAAATATTTATGTAAATTCGTCAGGGCTCATTACTTTTGAAATAAAATGAAAACTTGGAAGTTGTGTCACAGAGGAAGAAGAAACTAATAAAAGGCATGTTGTATATTTACTTGATTTAGAAAGGTGGACATGATGGGAGAAAGAAATGCAGAAAGTAGAGATGATCAGATTCAACTTCAAGTGAGAAAGACAAGGGCTAAGGTGGCTGCAGCCAGTATATCTCTAACAACTTTAGAGGAAACTTCTTGATGTATTTATTGTCTGACCAGGGATTGATCTCAGGGACATTTAAGGAAAAACAGACATGGGGAGCTGATGGTTTAAATACCTGAGGATGTTTAGATTATTGTGGTCAGTTTGTCCAGAACTCTAATTTTGTGTTCTTACATGAATGTGACTGTGATTTTTTTGTCTTTTGTTTTTTTGTTTCCCAGGACTTTAATCTTTTGTTAGAATTCTTACTGGTTCTTTGAGTTAAATATTTCTTCCTATATCATGTCCGTGTTCTTATTTTCCATTTTTTAGTTGAAACTTTTATGTTGGTTCTTTCAAAATCAGATTTCTGACTTAGGCAGCAGACAAAACATGGTTTCTGATTTTAATTAGGTGAATCTTCGGGTCTCCATTAAAATAGTGGGAGAGAATTAGTTAATAGAAAATATTTCCCTCCCAACTAAAATTTTATTGTGACATATGTATTAACTAAACTTTAAAACATTATTTGGGGACATCTTTTAATTATTCAGGCAAATTTAAATTACCGATGTAATTATTTTTTAATAGTGAGATACTGTTAAAATGAGTGTTTTTTTTTAAATTACTATTTAATTTAGATCTTTTAAAACCTCATGTTTTCTAGTGATATGTCGTCTATGGAATCTCATATTTGATTTACCCACCCATATCTTTCTATAAAATGTTTTAGTGTAGAGGAGAAAACAAACCACACAAACTACAAGAGAAAATTGTTTTCTAAAAATGAGATTTCTAGAAGCTGCCACTGTCAAATGAGATGGCCTCTGAGTATGACTTGTTGACATATGCTTAGAAAACTTTATTACTTACCTATACTCAACAGTGACCACTGAAGAGAGCTGGTTATACACAATAGGAATCAAAGTTTATGTTTGAGGTAAACAATTTAGGAAAATTTTAGTTAAGATTTTATGGCATTATTAGTTCAATAAGACAAAATAACCTTGTAAACATATGTGGAAAAAATAATGAAAATAATAGAGCTCAGAGTACGAGGTTCTCAAAAGTCATTTCTCTTTAAATGGAATAAAGAAAGGATGTTCTGTTTCATTGTGGTAATGTCACTGCTTTGATTATTGTGACCTTCCGTGGGTCACTCTGTCCTATTGGATCAAGTTCTAAACATATGTCTGGAATTTATGGACTTCTCTAGTCTTTTCTCATTTTTAAGTTTTTGTCTTTATCTTCCAGTCAGATTGGCCTACTTAGAATTCCTTTAATCTATCTTATTCTTATGCTGACCCTATGCTAACGACCTTTCTTCTACTTCACTTAGCAATCTTTGAGTGTCCTGACCACTGACTGCCAGTTTCATGAAGCTTTCTCTTATGTACATTTTCTTTTTCTTTTTGTCTTAAAGTCTGTTTTTTTAGAATTTCAGTATAGTTGGCATACAATATTATATTAGTTTCAGGTGTATGATATAGCGATTTGACATTTATATACCTTAAATGTGATCACCCCACTATAGTAATCATCTGACACTCTGCAAAGTTATTCTATTATCGACTGTATTCCCCTTGCCTCCCTTATTCCCCAATCTTCTGTCAACATCAGTTTTTTCCTGTTTCAATGAGTCTTTTTTTTTGTTTATTTGTTTGTTTGTTTATTTTAGATTCCACACAGAAATGAAATCATACAGTATTTGTCTTTCTTTGTCTGACTTATTTTATTTCACTTAGCATAGCACCCTTTAGGTCCATTCATGTTGTCACAAATGGCCAGATTTCATTCTTTTTTTATGGCCGAATAATATTCAATTGTAAATGTATACCACATCTTTATTCATCTATCAATGGTTGCTTCCATTATCTTGGCTATTATAAGTAATGTTGTAGTGAATGTGTACATTTTGGCCCCTTCAACTATTCTTTATGCCACTCACAGTCTCTCATTTACTCCTGTGTATGATAATTATTTGAAAACATGAATCATTTCTTTTCCTGCAGAAGATCATTCACAGCAAGGGCTGGATGTTACACAATTTTAAAGACCTCACATGCCCAACCCACATGTGTCTCATGTGGGGGACACCTAGAAATAGTTGTTGAATGAATGGTTGCCTCATAGTACACTCATCACTCGATTACTCAACAAATATGTGATACAAATGGGTTGGGTGTGATTAGACAGCAGATAACACACAAGCAGATGCATCTCAGACAATTACTTAAACTGGATACTTTATCTTTTTTAGGCCTCCCCCTTTCCCCTACACATTTGGTAGTTTTGATAGCTAAAGGATATTTAGGAGGAGGAAAGGAAATTACTGCAGTTGAACCAAAGTTATAAAAATAATCCCTGAAGAAAATCAGTGGAGGAAAATAGAAATGAGGTCATTTAATATCTAGTGAGGTCTCAGCCACCTTATCAGACTTCTTAGGGTTCCCTTCTCTTCACTCATTTCTCTCTTCTCCCCCCACTTGCCAACCTAATCCAATCTCTTCAGAAAGAATCCAGGAAATTAATTTATAATAAGATGATTGATAAAATTAACTTGTCACCTTCTTAAAGGTCTGGATTCTAAGTGGACAAAGCCTTGGGGACCTTATGCAGGCTAAGTTGAAGGAGTTTTTGGGGAGTGTTTGCTTCTGTCCATCCCTGAAGTCACATTATAGCCATTTAAATGTGGCTTTGGTCAGTCTCTGTACTTTCCAGTTTCTTCCTCTGTAAGACAAAGTGGCTGGACTGCATGGAATTTAAAGTCCATAAACACAGTGTTTTATTACTACTCTTGTCCAGCTTAAGAGGAAGCCAGTGTCAGCCAGTGGGTTCTGTTCACTAACTTTTGCTTTTAGTTCCTTGAGTTCGTGGTTTCCTTTTTCTCAGCATCTCTTGATGTAGTATTCACATCTGGAAGATGCTGTGCTCTTAATCTCCCTGCTGGCTATGCTCATAGGATCTGTCATAACAAGTATATTTTCACTGCTTACTTTCGTTAATGTTTGCTAGTATTAACTCTTTTTTCCATCTCAGCCCATCATTAAGTATCTGGAATAGTTATCTAACATAATTTAGATTCACAGGTTTTTAAAATAGAGAAGGAGATAGACATCTAACCCAACACTGTCTTTTTATTGTTCATAATGAATAGTAATGATAAGTATCATTTATTGACCAATCACCATTTTCTAAGTGGTGTGCTAAGCACTTTGTGTACATTATTTCAGGTGTCAACGTTGAACCCTGTTATATCATTGAGGAAACAGTTCCAGAGAACTTAAGAACTTATGTGACTCACTCAAAGCCACATAGTTATTTTCTGGTATAACAGAAACTGCCAGGAAAACTGTGTAAAAGAAATAATAGAATCAAGAGATAATCCTACTGGCATTTCTGTAATGTATTTTCTGCTTTTGCTACTTTGGATTCTGTTTCTTGATTCATTGAACTTTGCCTTTTAACAAGTCCACCTCCTAGTACTTTACCCTGTGATTTAACAGTTTCTACCTGTGATGTTGAACTTTTTCAAACATTGGACACAGTGTGTTAGCCTGAAACAATATTGCTTTTGATTTGACTCTTAGGAACCCATGACATTGTTAAAATCTTCTTTAGTCTTAATGAATATGGAAATGATCTGCAACTTGGTATCAATCTACCTTTTCCACTCCTACACCTGGCTTTGTGAATGCTGCTGGGGAAATGAACACAATCATGTAAATTGGAGATCTATGGCATTTTATCTTCTCCAGCTATAGCCATGAAACAATTCTTGCCCCTGTTTCTTGATAGCACTTTTTTCATTTCTTGCTGTAGTTTTTCTGAACCTTCAGCATTTTCTTTGAGCCTTTTACCCCACCTGTACATTTTTTTTAAATAAGAAGATTATTGTGAGTGGTTAGAACAGACTAAACTGTTAGATATGAAAACAGATGATAGCACAAACAAAAGTTTATTTCTTGATCATGTTTATAGTTTTGGTCGCTGAATGGCTTCTCTCTACTGGGTGAATCAGGTACCCTGCAACCTTCCATTTTATGACTCTGCTATGTCCTAGGACTTTATTTTCAACTACATGCAGCTAGTGGAGAGTGAATGAGAAGAAATATATCTACTTTCTAAATGCTTAGTCTCGAAATGAATATATCAGTTGCACTCACATACCATTGGCCAGAAATTGGGTGCACAGACACACTTATCAGCAAAGGAAGACTGGCAAATGTAGTCTAGCTAAGAGCCTAGGATGAAGAGAATATGAATTTTTAATGAAGAGTTAGCTATCCTCCTCACAGTGTTCTTGCATCCTGTTATACTCAGAAAACACAGGTATGTCAACTCTCCACATCTTCCCTGTTTCTGAATCCACCAACTCTAACTTAGTGGTAGTTATCCAAATTTGATACTTTCCCCAATACTCTGGATCCTTCCTTCAGGTACCTTACTCTATGAAATTTCTCCATGTTTACCTTCATTTAAAATATTTACAAGAATGCTTAAGATTTTCCCATCACAAAGACAAGACTGGAAACCAAAACTGTTCTTTGACCCTGTACTCCCTTCTTGCTACGTGCTCACTTCCTCCTTTCTTTCAAGCTATGCTTTCTGAAAGTACATTTTATATATTGTTTTTCTACTTTTTCACCTGCCATTCACTCTATGACTTTTGGAAATTTGGCTTCTACCTTAAATGAATCTGTTTTGGTTACTATTATTGGTGTCCTCTTGACTGGCAAATCAGTGGGACCTTACTATTTGAAATTTCTGTGATTCTGCTCATTCCCTCCTTTGTGAAATTGAACTTTCATTAGGCTATTATGATTTTTTGTTTTTCTCTTGAACTACTCATTATAGATCTTCTTGAAGGTTATTCCCCTTGATATTGGAGTTCCCAGGGTCTTTCCTTAATTCATTATCACGTCATTGTAGGTGCTTTCTGCACCAACCAGTTTTAACTGTATACCATTTCAATGATTCTGAAGTCAACATCCCCAACCGAAGCACTTCCCTGAGTTCAGACTCAGTGAATATTTCCACTTGGATGTCCCACAGTCAAGACAGGATCAACCACCACCCCCCTGCCCCATGTTGTGTCTCCTCTCATTGAAGATCATCACCATGCTTTCTTCCACCTATATCTTTCATTCATTCAATTTATTGATCACTTTATTATGTGCCAGGATTTTTCTACAAATTAAGATTATAGTGGTGCACAAAACACATATGTTCTCTGCTGTTGTGGAGTTTACATTCTGGGGATTGGGGGAAAGAAAGAATAATGATTAAATAAAGAAGAGACATATAAGATGATAGCTATGCGATCATTTTGGATTTGGATGGTTTGGGAAGGCCTCTCTGAGGAGCTGACATTTGAGCTGGGTCCTGAATGACCAGAAGGAACTAGCTGTGCAAAGATGAGGAGCAGAACATTCCAGGCAGAGAAGACAGCTGGTGCCACAACTCTAGTTGTATTCCTCACGAATTTGATGGGCAGAAAAGGTAAATAAACCTGGAACTTAGTGGATGAGAGAGAGAGGTTTCTGTATTATTTTCCTATGGCTGCTATAACAAATTACCACAAATATGGTAGTTTAAAACAGTAGACATTTATTCTCCCATAATTTAGAAGACCAGAAGTTCAAAATCAGTATTATTAGGCCCAAATATTGGCAGTCTGTGCCCCATTCTGAGACTGTAGGGGAGAATCTGTTCCTTGCTTCTTCGAACTGCTGGTGATTTACAGCATTAGTTTGTGGCTGCATCATTCCAATCTCTGCCTTAGTCAAAATGCCTTCTCTTCTATGTGTGTCAAATATCCCTTTGCCTCCCTCTTATAGTGATATATGTGGTTGCATTTGGTGCCAACCCTGGAAATTCAGGATTATTTCTCTTTCTCAAGATCCTTTATTTAAACACATTTGAAAAGTCGTGTGTGTGTGTGTGTGTGTGTGTGTGTGTGTGTGTGTGAGAGAGAGAGAGAGAGAGAGAGAGAGAGAGAGAGAGGAGAGGGATGGATATCTTTTGGGTGACACTATTTAGTCTGCCACAGTGTACAAGAGAATCTTTAAAAACTAGGCAAGGGGCAAATCCTATAGAGCTTTATAAGCCAGGATAAGGCATTTAGATTTTATTGTACAGTGATATAAGCCGTTGAATGATTATGTCCCAGTAAATGACATGATGTGGTTTTGCTATAAAACAGAATCTCTCAACTTTTAAAAATGATGTCTAAGAAAAATTAAATTGAAATTAATAAAAATTTAAATTAATTTCTCCCTAGCAAGATAATATTTCTTAAATATTAAGGAATAAGATTTTGAAGGGTAAAGTTGAGCTTTGAAGGACAACAAATCATTGCTATATACTCCATCACTCCCCTACCTCCAAACCAGTGTTGACCTTGAGTGGGTGTTACTGCCCCTATTGAGGATGCATGCTATCAAAAATTGCTCTGGCCGCTAAGAGTAGACTGTATTAGGGAATGTCGGGGAGAGAAGATTGGACATGAGACATCAGTTAAGGATCTATTTCAGCTGCCATTGCTGTTTATACTGGCTGAACATTAGACTTAAATGTGAGAGTAAACAACCTCCTCTTGATGCAATGCCTAACAGTGTTGATAGACTGCAGCCTTCAAACTTCAAGTTCAATCTTGCTTTCTCCATGTTTTCAGGGTTTTACCTGGTGAAAGGAACATTTAGAGTAGAGAAAATGATTCATTTTGCTGAGAATAGATTGTGAGTTTCAGAGTACAGAATAGGAAGGGGGGAGGCCTGAGAAGATGAGAAATGGAGTAGATTGGGCTTCTGGTGATGATGGAGGTAAAGAGGATTGTGGGGTGTGCTGAGATTAGTCCTGTGATGTTTTGCAGGAAGCTAGTGCAGACTTTGTGGCAGATCCTATTGACTTGGTGGCTAAGGGTGAGCAAAAGCCTCCTCAAAGTATCTGTAGCCCTAGGGCATCTCCTGATGGCCTGGTGGTCAATTGTAGTATAAAGGCCTCCTTGAGGACTGTTCTCTAGTGGCCATGAGCACCAGGTGCTCTGAGGGCCTCTTCCCAACCACAATGGTGCTGTGACCCCTAGGGGAGGTGCATTCTCCTATTTGGCAGAAGCTAAGGAGTGCTGCTTCTGGAGATAATCATTTTAGCAATTTTTCTTAGAAAATGTATTGAGATTCTTATGCTCTTCACTGCACTGTCACTGTCCTAGGCTTCGTATATCCTTAAATTTGTTTTATGTTTGGGTGATTACATCCAGTCTCCTGATTTCCCTGCTTCCAGAATCATGTCTTTTTAGTTTATCTCCCAACACTGCTTCAGGGGACTGAGAATGAGAGAATGGTCTTTTAAATACAAATGTGATGTGTCTAATCCTATTAGGAATGCTGTAAGGATTACTATAACACTTATAAACTGACTAGCCCTGTCAGGAACCCACAAATATGCTTAAACTCCTTGCTTAGCAGTCCACTGCCTACTGGACAAAGGCCAAAGTCCTCAGAATGGCATATAAGATTTCCAGATCTTACCCCTACTTGCCCATCAGTCTCTCCTCCTCACTTATGACTTCTGCTAGCATCCTGTGCTGCAGGCATATCACACATCTTTGTTCTTGAAAATGAAATATTCATCCATGCCATCATGTTTTTGCTCCTGTTCACTCTGGACTTGGTGAACTTTCAACATTTGAGTGAATTACTGCCTTTTTTACAAAGCTTTCCCCAGGGGTAATTACTCCTTTAGTCCCTTGTCCAAACTTGTTTTGTATCACTTGTATTGGTTTCTGAATCTTCTCTAAGCTGTGAGTTCCTTAAAGATAGAAATGATCAATTATTCATCATTGTTTATTCTCAGTAGGTGCTCAATGAATATTCGTTGAATAAGTGAAAATTCAATACAGATTTGAGTTTACATATTGCCTTTCTGTTGTGAAATCTAAATTATATTTTGTATATCCTCTTTTTCTTCAACAGTGGAGGCAAATTTCTGAAGGAGAAGATGAATACAGAAGAAAATTGGTGACTGTGTAGTTAGGATGGGAGGCATACTTAATTTTGTGTTATTTTTCTTTTACTTAGTGACTTTTATTTCCTTGAGTTATGGAGCAGTTCTGCTCATGGTTGTTATTTTATTTTAAGTCATAATCATTAACTTAAAAATTTTATTGATGTATAATTAGTATGCAATATTAGTTTCTGGTGAGCAACATAGTGATTCAGCATTTATATACCTTGTGATGTGATCACCACACTACGTCTACTAACCATCTGCCACTGTGCAAAGGTATTACAATATTTTTGACTACACTACATCTCCGTAGCTTATTTATTTTATAACTGAAAGTTTGTACCTCTTATTCCCCATCACCTTTTCACCCATTCCCCCACTCCATCTCCTCTTTGTTTCTATGATGCGTTTTTTTTTTTTTTTGTTGTTGTTGTTCATTTTATTTTATTTTTTAGAGTCCACATATAAGAGAAATCATATGGTATTTATCTTTCTCTTTCTGAATTATCTAACATAGCATAATAACCTCTGGGTCCATCCATGGTTGGAAATGGCAAGATTTCATTCTTTTTTACTGCTTAATAATAGTCCTTAGATACATGTATTGAATTTTTTTAATCCATCTATCTGTTGATGAACATCTAGATTGTGTTCATATCTTGACTATTACTAGTAACGCTGCAGTGAATGTAGGGGTACATATGTCTTTTTGAATCAGGATTTTTGTTTTCTTCATGTGAGTACCCAGAAGTGGAATTTCTGGGTTGTGTGGTAGTTCTCTTCTTAATTTTTTGAGGAATTTTCATACTGTTTTCCATAGTGCTGTACCAATTTTCAATCCCACCAATAGTGTGCAAGGGTTCTCTTTTCTCCACATCCTTGCTAGCACTTTGCTGGCTTTTTCATACTAGCCATTCTGATAGGAATAAGATGGTATCTCATTGTGGTTTTGATTTGTATTTCCCTGATGATTAATGATGTTGAATATCTTTTTATATGCCTGTTGGCCACCTGTATGTCTTCTTTGGAGAAATGTCTGTTCATTTTCTCTGCCCATTTTTTACCAGATTATCTTTTTTTTTTGTTATGTTGAGTTGTATGAGTTCCTTATATATTCTGGATATTAACCCTTTACTGGCTATGTCATTTGCAAATACCTTCTCTCATTTGGTAAGCTGTCTTTTCATTTTTTCAATGGTTTGCTCTGTGCAGAAGCTTTTTAGTTTGATGTAGTCTTTTTGTTTATTTTGCTTTTATTTCCCATGCTTGAGGAGACGTGTCCAAAAAGATTGTTAAGACAGATGTTAAAGAGTTTTCTGCCTGTGTTTTCTTCTAGGAATTTTATGGTTTCAAGTCTTATTTAAATTTTTAATCCATTTGAATATATTTTTATATATAGTATAAGAGAGTGGACCAGTTTAATTTTTTTGCATGTGTCTGTATAGCTTTCCCAACACCACTTATTGAAGAGACTGTCATTTCTCCATTGTACATTCTTGCCTTCTTTGTCATAGACTAATTGAGCATCTAAGCAAGGGTTTATATCTGAGTTCTCTGTTCTCTTCCATTGATCTAAGTGTCTGTTTTTGTGTCAGTATCATGCTGTTATTATGATAGCTTTGAAGTATAGTTTGAAATCAGGGAACATGATACCTACAGCTTTGTTCTTCTTTCTCAATATTGCTTTGGTTAATTAACTCTTTTGTGGTTTTATGTATATTTTAGGATTATTTGTGCTAATTCTTAGGAGAATGCTATTGGTATTTTGATAGGGGTTGCATTGAATCTGAAGATTGCTTTGGGTGGTATGGACATTTTAACGATATTAATTCTTCCACTTTGTTGAGCATGGTATAGCCTTCCATTTATTTGTGGTGTTTTCAGTTTCTTTCTTTAGTGTCTTATAGTTTCAGAGTACAGATCTTTCATTTCTTGTATCATTAACTGTTTTAGTTACACAGCCAAAGAAATACAAATGTCAAACAAATGTGGATTTCTCAAAATGTTTAATATGATGATCAGGCAATTTCCAGCACCTGCCCACAGTTGAAAGATTGGTGTGGGCAGCCTTTTGGAACCATGGCTAACATGTCCAATTCCTTTTAGTTCTTTTCAAACTTTGGTTTCCTTGATCTTATGTGAACTAACTGATTAATTACATATAATAAAGAATTAAAATAATGTAAATCAGATATCAGCAATAAGAATCTAGTAAGGGAAGAATGGGAAGGGCATATGTGAAATGAGGGGGCAGGACTGAGTCACTTCTTAGTGTATATAAATAGAGAATGGCAGTGGGGAGGGTAAGAGTAGATTGAGGGGTGGTAGAGGAGTCTGGGGAATGGAGAGGATTCTGTGGGCATGGGTAAAGGTGGTTTGGGGGATACAATAGACTACTGGATAGTGGTTGACATGTGCTGAATGAGTGACCGAATAAGACCCATTGTGGCACTTAAGATGGAGTTACTGACCCTTGTTCCCAGGTTCTTGCCGTATGATTACCAAAGTCATGGTATGTGTTTTTATATCTGACATCAAGGTATCATCCTAAAAGGGACACATTCCTGAAAAATATCTTGATTTCTTTAAAAAAATTGACTCAGAGTTAACTGTTTCAGTGGCATTTTGGCTTTATATTAGTATTTTCTTTAAGAAAGGTAGTGTTCAGGGTTTGTGACTGAGCCAGAAAGCAATTCTTTACCCTCTCTGAATTAAAAATAAATTCCAAGAAGTATTCTGAATAGAGGACACAAAGACACTCTGTGGGTCAAAGTTGTCGCAGTGACTTGGGTTAACTCAGGCCACAAACCTTTGCTCAAGTCTCTTTTGGGGAATGTTTTAAATCTGTCAACTAAACTAGTGGAGACATATCAACATTGGACTCCATGTGATTAGAGCCTGATGCTTGCTGCCTTTCTCTGACCTCTGTAACAGATAACCTGTGGCCTGGAGTTAGGGTTGCATTAGATGTTGGGCTTTATAAGGTTTTTATTTTTGCTTGAACACATCACAAATAACAGTATCGGTTCTGTTTGAGAGAATGTTTATTTTGTGGAAAGATGTTAGAGAAATGCCAGAAAAGACCTGCCTGTTTTTGTTTGTTTGTTTGTTTTTCCAGGGAAATGATAGGATTTATTTTACCAACTTGTGAGTCTTAAGTGCATTTGCTTGATCAGAGTCAAGTGCCACTTAGGCTAAAGCAGGGCTATGGCTCTGTGTCGACTGGCTGCTTTTGTTCTCTAGCCATAGTCTTCACTATCACCCCAATTTGGCATTGCCAATGTGGGAGCCCATTGTAGGTGTTCCGTGATGTTATGTGCTAGTAATGGGAGTTGTTGATAGCAGATGTAGTTTTACACCTTATTTGTAGTACCTCAAATTCTCAATATAACCTGTGAAATAGTTGAGATTTTATGGATGAGAAGACTAAAGCTCACAGTCAGTCACATAGCTAATAAGTGGCTAGGTTGGAATTCAATCCAGAGCTTTCTGTCTCTGGCCCCCACACCACCTGCCTCCTGCAGAGAATGTCTTATTGACTGGTCAGTAGTGCCAAGGACAGCAAGCACCCCATGACCAGGAGGATCCCAGCTGTGCTTAGAAAGCGACTGTTCCTGCATGTGAGCACTGAATTGTCTGTCACAGGGTGCGGAGAGAGAAGGAATGGGCCTGTTCGTTCTCTGTATCTATAGTCTTCCTTCAAGGCCTGGCATATTGGAGGGGCCTCCTGGGTGTGTTGGCTGAAGAGATTGTATGCTTATGGAGTTGAACCCGAGGGCACACTAAATTCCAGTAAGTTCAATCAGCCATGTAGTCACTGGTTTAATTAGTTGTTGGGAAATTTGATGCCGTGTTAAACTTTAAATCCTTGAAAGCATGTAATATGAAATAACTAAAAATTCAAGATTAATTTAGATGTCGTTTAACTTGGGCTTAAATAGTTATTGTGTCAGTGGTCAAGGCACATTCATTCTAGTTAGCACAGAGACTGCTTCTCAGAATACAGTAGATAATTTGGTGACATTTTCCAGTTCTTGCTCCAAGATTCCTAATAAATTATAAAGGCATACTATTCTTTTCCTTTCTCTGTGTGGGTCTTTTACTTTAGTTCATTAAAGTTGAGAAAAGTTGTATAACAGGAAAATCACTCAAGTAATGGTTAAATGATATGGGATTTAGTCAAATGTCAGCTATCTATCTGCTTGATGCTTTTAAGAGTTCATTTTTTTTTCACTCTCTGTCTCTCTCTGTCTCTCTGTCTCTCTCACACACACACAGACTGTTTTTTTCCTTATTATAAGAATAATACATGATCATTTTAGAAATTTAAAAAATGACGCACACAAGGAAAAAAATAAAAATGATATACAACCTTAGCATTCAAAGATGAGATTTTAACCATTTTTGGGTATAATCTTCTAGCCATCGTGTGTGTGTGTGTGTGTGTGTGTGTGTGTGTGTGTGTGTGTGTGTGTACCTATCTATGTACGTACATGTACTTTAAAACACACACACACAAAGATACTGTTTTGGCTACTTTTGTTTTCTTCATAATTAATTTTCTTCTTGCAGAAAAAATCCTAAGCAATAACTTCTAGAATGTCTAACTTTTTTAAGGCTATCCACTTATTTCTAGACCTTTCTTCACTTTATTATAATTATTACCAGCATAACAATGTTGCTTTTTCAAGTCAGAGTGAGTAAGAGGAAATTGATAGCATTTTGTTGGTGAGTGACTTACACCCATTGTTCAGTTTGGAAAACAGGAAAAGGCAAATGTACAGATAATCTCAGTCTTTTATGTGAGGAGACTGAAGTCCAGAGAAGGCAGTGACTTTGTGCAGGCAGAGATTGTTGTAGGGTGGGGCTGTAGAATACAGTACGAAAACAAACTATGCTGCTGGTGACTGCCAAACTAATAAACGAGGAGGTAGGTACAAGTGCACTGGGTGAGGTCAGGCCTGAAGGTCACTACATTGATCTCGAACTTGGAGTTTTGATAGGAGTCCTATCAGAAATTTCATTTTGTGAGTTACTTTCTTCCTGACTGCCTCATGGTAAGAGTGTAGGCTCAAATAAGGGCTAAATTCTTTGGGTTAACTTTGGGTTTCACCAAACATTATCTCAAAATTTATGATTGAGGAGAGGCTGTTAAGTATAAATTGCTAATGTGCTCTGCTGATTTCCATCAGCTATGTGATGTGACTGACAATAGTGCGAGCCTAGCCCACTGGGGTCTGGTGAATTGCTTCTGCTCAGCCAGAGTGTTTTCTGAGCTGGAATTGAAATGCATGGCCCTTTATTTTCCAGTGTGATGCCAACACTCAGGCAATTGACTTTTGCTCTTCAGTCTCCAACAGGGGGAAAATTATGAAATAAAATGGGGAGAGGCCAGAAATACTCAAGTCAAACCCATAAATATAAATAACTGCAATTAATCATATGCAGTCTCTCTTGTCTATTAAATCTACACTCAGTGGGTCAGTAAGTTTCACACAGCTCTTTAGCTTCCCAGCCTGGGGTTGGTGAGGAATGTTCTGGGTGCCTCGGCTTGTCAAGATGTGACACAGGGTTTTTTCCAAGATCTCAAATCAGTTCAGGATATAATGAGTTTTGGTAGGAAAAAGTTACCTGCAAATACCACCAGCCCAGGGGAAATAGAAATATAAAAAAAGAGACTTCTGATGTTGGCATTTGAGAGGCTCTCTCAGTTGATACTTACTGTTCTTTGTTACCAGCTTGTTAGCCTGAATGGGATGGAACAATCTTTCAAGTGTGTAAGTTCAGTAGATATTTATATTCTAGATTATCTCTGAAGTATTTGTTTTCCTGTTATAGAATCCTATTTTTGATTGTGGTTTACACTTTTGACTATCTTCTCATGCAGTTTGTTAACTCTTTCTCTCTCTCTTCCCATTATGCCCTTTTTTCATATTTTCATCTACTCATTTTGAACATGGCTAATGGTGTCCTTAAGAAAAAAATAACTGCTTTTACTCTTACTTTCCTAAAAGGCTTTCCTTACACTGTAGCTAAGGTATATCCTTTCTCTCTCCTTCTTCCCTTTCTCTTCCCTTCCCTCCTTCTCCTCCCTTCTTCCCTCCCTCTCTCCCTTCCTCCCTCTCTTTCCTCCCTTTCCTCTCTTTCTATAAATACCACCATATCATTGCACTGATTAAGACCCTCTATCTTGATTTTTCATCTTTATCTCATCAATAAACACCTTACTAGGAAAAAGTCACATGTGACTCAGCACCTGTCTGGCTCTCTGATCTCATGTGGAAGCCATTGCTCACATTCTTCATTGTGTTGCAGCCAGTGGCTTTCAGTTTCCATAGAGGACAAGTTTGCACATGCTAATTGTCTTTGCATTCCTGGCCTCTCGTGTGGAAGGCCCTTTTCTCAGATCCTTGTGTGGCATGCTCTTCCTCATCAATTACGGTTTTTTTTTTTGTTTTTGTTTTTTTTTGCCAAATCACCTCCATGAACATTTTGTCTAAAGTGGATCCCTCCTACCCCCAGTCAACCTCTAACGTAATACATCATCTTAATATACCAAAACCAAAACCAAAAATTTGATTTTAAAATTTATCTACATGTTTATTTTACTTTCCCCCAGTCCATAATAGAAGAGAACTTGTAAACCCCCAGAGCTGTGGGGAGGATATAGCAGGCATTCAGAAAGTCTCAGATGAATTATATACATGTTGCAGGAAGGAACAAATGTTCCTCCTTTCACTGTTTTGCTTGAGTAGGTCTTTCAGTGATACTTTCTTAAGTAATTGATTGAACTCTTTCTTTGCTTATTTTCTTAGAGTATACAATTTTTAGCTTTCTCTCAAGTGTGTTTTTCATCAGCCAGTTCCCAGCAAGGAATTTTGAAGTTTTTTTAGGAGTGGCAGATTCTTTTTTGGCCCATTTATCTGTAAACTTTAAATCCAAGAGAGTACAGAAAAAATGTTCTAATTGTTTCTAGAGCAGAAGCAAACAGCTTTGCCACATTTTTTTCAAGATAATGTGTGTCTGTTCAGATGAGAAAGAATTGAAATAAGAATTTTCTTTTTCTAACCTTGGACTATGTACTTGTGCCTGGATAGAAATTCTTAATATTCATTCTCATGTAGTTTGTATAGTTTGTTTCATATAGTGTGTACTGCAAACTTCAGAAATTATCTGGTAAGCTCCACTGACCTAGAACACAGGAAGGAAAGAGGAAAAGGCCTTCGAACAGATAGAGCCTAAATGTTAAAAATTCAAATGCTAAAATGCTAAGAAGTTGCTCCTTTTGCCTAACTCAGAGTTATTTATTTATTTTAAACATAGTTTTAGCTAATCTGGCTCTTGTTTTTTTCTGACCACAGTAGTAGCAAGTGAGAAGTGAGCTGGAGAGCTCAAAGATCAAAAGAGAGAATTATCATTAGCCTGATAGTTCTGGAAGAAACAGGAAAACTATAAAATAGAGGAAGAATTCACAGGGGAACAGTTGGTAGCTTGGGGCCATTTAGTAAAGGAGTCAATAGTATTGTTCCTTCTACTGTTCTTGAGGGCATCACACTCTGATAGCATAGCCTGATGTTCATACGATGGCTGTAAGTCATCAGTTGGGTTCATAGTTAATACTCTTAATTTAAGAAGAAAAAGTGTGGCCTACAGTTTTGAAATATTAGTTCAGACTTTTTTTTTTTTTTTTAACTGTTAACTCCACACAATGTAAGCTCTTTAAAGCCAGGGATTTTTGTATGTTTGTTTTCAGTTGTATGTTCAGTGGCTGGCGTATATTAGATGATCAGTAAATAATTACTCAAAGATTGCAAGTCTTAATTATCCAACAGTACTAAATAAATAGGACATTAAGATAGTACCAAGTTTAATGCATAAGGGTATATTTTTTCTTTCTGTACTATTTAGATGAAGATAAATAATAAAATAATGCAAATTTAAAGTAAAAATAACTGGACATTTTCAGAAATACTTTATAGGTGGAATAAACATCTGCAAATTCAAATGATTTCCTTGAAATCACAGAGTAAGTCAGTGAAGGAGACAGAATTATAAGGCAAGGCTCCTTAATATCATCCTCTTTTTTTTTTTTTATTAATTTGGTGTTTTGAGAATTAGAATAATACATTTTTTTTCAATAGTGCAGCTCTAAAGAAAATATTGAGTAAAACCCTTATCTTTCAATGTGCATGCTATTTAAATTTTAGACTGTCAAATGCAAGGCTGTCGTTAGCTGTGTAATATTGGTACACAGTATCTCATACACAGTGACTAGACTTGTTTATAGTCTAGTGTCTGAATGCTTTCCACTTAGTGTGTGTGCCAGTCCTTTTCAAGGAGAAAAGAAAAATCTGAAAAGAAAAGTTTTGGAGAGGATGCCTCATTCAAGTGAGAAAGAGTAAGATCTTACCAGATTGTTTTAACCAAGATGACTGAGATGGAGGTACAGCTTTGCTATTATTTTTGCATAGGTGGAGGAAGACCTACTATATTTTCTTTTCCTTTTTTGGAGGTGAGGGGACAAAATGTTTATAAAATGTTGTATTCCATACTTGTGAATGAAATTATTTTTCGAAATATGAAGTATTTTAATGTGTCTCTCCTATTGTTTGATTATTACTTACTTATGGGTCAGTCTTTTTTTAGAAAGTATGACCTCTAGGCTGAAAATACAATAATGATTATTTTGACTACAGTATATCTTAGATTTACTTTGCGTATATGCTTTGTGTGTGTAATTTGGCCCTTTGTTGAGTTACATTTATACATGCAGTGGATCATTAGTTGTCTAGGGGAGTAAATTTTAAATGCAAATTTTAGCAGGCTAGAGGGAAAAAAAGGCTACAAGATTAAAAACGTGGTTGGCTCTGTTTTTTGGGGATCTAGAATAACCGGTCTCCCACTCCCACATGCCTCTCTAGGTCTCTTATAACTCACAGCCATGGCTTGTGCGTTAATAGAACTGTAATAGACCTGTAACCAAATTTAAAAGCATTTTTTATATTGTAAGTAAATTGAATTAACTGAAATTATTGTGCTATAACTAATCATCATAAAAATTATCAGTCATTGTTTTCTTTTTTTATGAGTTCAGGATTTCATGAACTATCTTCAACAGGTATTTCCTAAAATGCATTTCTAATGACATATATATATATAATGCAATTTCAACTGGAACTTTTGAAGGAATTGGTACATTTTCCTCTCATTCAGTGATAAAAATAATGAGCAAAAGCTAAGTAAATCAATTGGCATCAGTATTTTGAAGCTTACAAAAAAAAGCCAGCTTTTCAAAACTTTGTCCTTATTATATTTTAAGGCAGATTCTCAAAACTTCTTCATCTGTGCTATTTCAAAAAAAAAAAAAGATTTCAGAATAATGATCTTGAGTCTCTTAAGATTTTTTTGAGTCTTCAAAGAAAAATGCCTACATTCAGTATACGGTTTTTCCTAATTCATATGCTATATTTCATAAAAGTATAAGATATTGGAAAACAAAGAGATCTCTGAATAAAATCTAGACAAATAGAAAGTTAATTATCTGAAGAACTTCTTTCTCTGAACATGCTATATAATTGAAATTTTCTTAGGGTTTATTTTTTGACTATGAAGTTTATTGTCACCCATATATGTTAAAATCCTTTTTATTTGATTCATAATGTCTACACATTATTTTATAGAACATAAGCCCTTTTAAATACATTTATTTATTATAGTGAAGTAGATGTTTTCTTATGAAACATTTTGGGATGTATATTCAACAGCCGTGATTGTTATAATTGTAATAAATCTAGATGAGAGGCTTGCTATATTTTAAAGAGATATTTTGAACTCTGTTATCTGGTATGCAGTTTATTCTATAACAAAGTAAAAGGTTTTTTCTTGTTTTGATTCCTGAAGTAGAATCTAAAACAGCATAAAAAATCTAAAAAAGGGTTTGTGCTGCCAAAGGAATGTGAACCATTTTCCTAACCCGATAGTAGGGTTAGTAAAGGGGCAGAGAGACTTCAAGACCTAAAGAACTTTTTTTTTGTGTGATTTATTGGTAATAGTTCTTCCTTCCCAAAGCAGAATTGAAGTTTTTATTCAACGTCTGCTGTACTCTTTTTCAAGTGAGACATTTCCTATTAGTTAATATATAAGTGCAGGTTTTTTAATTTCATACTAAACATGTTATACATTCAGTTCCTTACCCTGACTTGTATCTTTTTAAGGGGTGGGAATTTTCTGAATACTCCAGATTTTCACTTATGAGGGGTGTTTTATTTTATGCCTCTCAGAATTACCTTAAATTATATATATGGAAAACAAAGTAGGAAGAAGGATATCTTTATAGAAAAATAAAGATAAGGTTTTACAACTTTAAACAAAAACCCCTTAACATATCTAGGGTGCTAGAGGATATATATTAATTTGGTTTTAAAATAAATTTAAAATGGAAAACAAGTTTACTTGCATGAACTATAGTTTTTTAAAAAACGATTTTTAATAGCAATTTTATGGAAAGCAAATACAATAGAAATCATTCTGTTGTGAATTAAACTGATCATTTGCATTTAGTGAATAGAAATCTGTTGTTAGCTCAAATGGGCTTCACTGATGTCTTGTAAATCTACAGTGAACCTCATGGAAATAAGGGAAAAGGTTAAATTTGTGACTAGTACTGGTATGCATTTTAGAAATGGCAGAAAACATAAATACATAATATAGAAGTTGCCTTAGAAACACTATTTTTTTAAAAAAATTGAGTCTTACATAACAAATGACTGTTAGAGTGAGAGCATATATCCTTGTGTTGTTCTTGGTCCCTCTTCCCTTTATATATGTTTTCAATTAAGAGGACTTTGCAATAAATCTTTTAACTGGTTAGAGCATTGTGTATTTAAAAAGAAAACTTGTGTGCAAAAAAAAAATTCATATAATAATTTGAAACAAATAAAATTTGAGGCAGATTTTTCAAAAACAAGTAGAGCCTTTAACTGGCTCACTTTAAATGGCTGTTGACCCTATTTTCACCTCTTTTTTTATGTTTGTGCTTTTCGTTTATGTTTCTTAAACTCTGATTTGAACCTCTGGAACCAGCTCAACCTTTCTGTGAGTCTGCTCCTCCTCTGTCAAGCTTCCAGGCTCTTGCCCTCCTTTGAGCCTGAAGAATGGTTCTGGGCTAACCTCCTTCTCTGTCATCTACCGCTGTGTGTTTGCTGTGTGTTTGCTCCTAAAATAATATAACTGACCTAAGGGTGTCCCAGAGAATCTAGTAGGAAGCTTTTCTATAGTTCTTTTTGACTTGAAGTTATGTGAACCCATACAAATATAGTGTTTGTCTTCTTTCATTTTTTCATTGTTTCCTGATTTTCTCTTTCATCTTATTTAAAATACTCTCCCCTTTGTTAAGATTATTTTTTCCCCATCTTTAGGGTTGAGCCCTTTTAGATGGGGATTTCCTGGGGAGACTGAACATACCCTTTCCTAAAGCAGTTTGGCTTTCTGATAGGGCATGAAAGATGCGGACAAAGCTAAAGTTTGGATGCTGTGCCAGCAATGCGTGGTTATATGGCTTAAGTTTCCTAGTCAGCTACAGTCTGAAATTTGAGACATCCAGAATATGAGGGTTCATGATATTTCTAACTCTTCTGCTGACTTTTACATGGTTTTAAAAATTTATTTTGTTTTATCAGAATATTTTTCTTAATAACTTCAGAAATACCTTTTTGTTTGTCCTTTGATATCCTGTTCAGTGTATGTATTTTTTACAACTATAGGTTGTCATTGCTTTGTCGTGATTTTGGCTTAAAAATATATTTTTATAATGGGGAAAGACTAGAAGAAGATGATTTAATATTCTTTAAAAGTATCTGCTGTTTTCTCAGGACTTGATACATTCATTTATTTCTGTATTTCCATTGGGATAATCTTTTGTGGATAACCCTTGGGTCCATTTCCTGTCCAGACTTGGCCTAAATTCTCTTTAAAAATGTTTAAAGCAACCAAAAAAACAAAGGACAATTAATTTTCAGTTTGTGAACTAGACTCCTTTGTTTCCAGAGAACAAGTTGATGGGCCTCTGATGTTGTCTATTTTGTTCATTTATTTCTGACAGCTTTCAAAAAAGCTGTTTGAAGTCTGGCTGTGTGTTTCTGTGGGAATCACGTACTGCTATGTGAGATGTATGTGTGTAGAAGTGCCTCTCTATTTGTCTCGGAAGGATTTGTTTGCAGTTCTGTTACTGTAAAGTAAACCTTGGGGAAAGAGAAGATAGTACATTGTGTGCTTTGGTTGTTACTCCGTAGACACTTTGTCAGCACATGCTTGGTGTGCCTGAACCATGATGTACTTTCTTATAGAGAGGTATACAGAATGTTTGATATTGTTTCAATAATAAAGGGTTTGCTTTGTTGAAACATTTCTAGTTCAAAGTGCCCAGAAATCTTGACTTTTATAGTTCAAACTGAGCTGCTGGGTGGAGAGGGTACTTTTGGGCTTACTCCCTCTTCCATTTTTCTGAAGGCTACTGCCAAGTTCCATTGTTGCATGGGACTTTCTCTAATGAGGTTTTACACCCTTATTTTGTAAGATTTAAGTATCCTTTTCCCATGAGCCACTGATATTGTATTCAGGTGGAGCTTGAGGCCTGGCCCTTTGAGTTGTGCCTTCTGTGGATTTGATAGATATCATGACTCAAAATAGATGAGGGTATGATTTTCCATGCACAGCTATAAGGTGACTGCACAATTGAACTGTAAGGAGCTTCTTACCACCTTTGAACCTGTGTATATTTACATAAAGGTTTTAGTGAAGTGGCACATGCTATATCTAGATTAGATCCCGGGGCTTTCATTTTGTGTTTTAAATTCCTTCTCATCTGGATTTCTCAGTTTTGGTGATCAGAGTACATGGGATGCCTTGCTAGAGAAAACGGATCCCAAAGCTTATGGTTAAAAGGACTCTTCTGAAAATTATCTTTGAGTTGTACTTTCTCCCACTCCTCCCTCCCACCCCCTACTCCCCCAACTCCCCACCCCCACCTCCTAACCCTGAGCACCCCCCATCCCTCACCCCCACCCCTCCAAATTATTTTCTTTCTTCAAGATGCTGCTCAAGTAACCTGTTTTCTTTGAAGCCTTCTTTAATTCTTTTAGTTACAATGAGTCTCTCATTTTGCTACAAAGATATAGCACCTTGATTTCTTTCCTATCGGAGTATGTACGTACGTATGTATGTATGTATGTATGTATGTATGTATGTATGTATGTATTTTTTCTTTTTCTTTTTTATCTGTTATGTATTTAGAGCATTCAATATGAGTCAAAGCATGAATTCATTGTGCCATCTTGACTGGATATTCTACTGATTCTTTTTCAATTTGATATTATTTTGGTTTAGGAAATAATATAATTTAACAGTCAGCTTTAGTTAGAAACCCTCTCAGCCCTTCCAGTCCTTTTGAGAGATCCCAAATCACAGAAGTTCAGGTGAAATATATTCACTCTCCATACAGTGGTTTCATTCTTTTTTTCAAGGGCTTCATAACTCAGTACTTGAATTAGAAAATCAAAGAGAAAAAGCATCCTAGCTATACTATCCTATATCTTCTGGTTGATGAAAATGGTATTAGGTAGTGCTTTATCACCATCTCCACCTCCATTTCTAGCTACTCTTCCTTTCTTTTGGCTATAATTTAAATGTTTTCTTTCTTCTGGTTTTATCGGGATATAATTGCCATATAATGTAGTATTAGTTTAAGTTGTAATCATACTGATTTGACATACACATATATGACGATGTTATTATCACAATAAGTGTAGTTAATACCCATCACCTCACATAGTTACAATTTTTTCTTGTGATGACAACTTATAAAGCTTTTTTCTTAGTAATTTTCAAATATGCAATTCAGTATTGTACTATATAGTTACCATGCTGTGTTTTATATCCCCAGGACTTATTTATCTTGTAACTGGAAGTTTGTACTTTTTGACCACCTTCACCCATGTCCTTCTCCCTCCACCCCCTGCCTCTGGCAGCCACCAATCTATTCTTGGTTTCTATGAATTGGGGTTTTTTAGATTATATAAATAAGTGGGATCATATAATATTTGTCTTTCCATATCTCACCTATTTCACTTAGCATAATGTCCTCAAGGTCCATCCATGTTGAAAATGGCATGGTTTTCTTCTTATTTTATGGTTGATATATAATATTCTCTTTATTAATTTCTCTTTTATTGGACGCTCAGGTTGTTTCTGTCTTGGCTATTGTAAAGTATGCTGTAGTGGTCATGGGGATGCAGATAGCTTTTCGAGATAGTGATTTCCTTTAATTTGGATATCGATCCAGAAGTAGAATTGCTGGTAGTTTTATTTTCAATTATTTGAGGAACTTCTACACCGTTTTCCATAGTGGTTGTATCAGTTTATGTTTTCCCCAGCTATGCACCAGGGTTCCCTTTTCACCACATCCTAGCCAACATTTGTTGTCTTGTGTGTGTGTGTGTGTGTGTGTGTGTGTGTGTGTGTGTGTGTGGTGCTATCTCACTGTAGTTTTGATTTGCATTTCTCTGATGATTAGTGATGTTGAGCACATTTTCATGTATCTGTTGGCCATTTGTATCTTTGGAAAAAAAACTAATCCCTCCACCCATTTTTAATTTGGATTATTTTATGCTGAGTTATGTGAGTTCTTCATATATTTTGGATATTAACCCTGTATCAGATATACAATATTGCAAATATTTTATCCATTCAGTAGGTTGCCTTTCATTTTGTTGATATTTTCTTTTGCTGTACAGAAGCTTTTTAGTTTGATGTTGTCCCACTTGTTTATTTTTGCTTTTGTTTCCTGTGCTTTTGATGTTAAATCCAAAGAATTATCACTAAGACCAGTGTCAAGAAGCTTACCTTTTCTTTCGGGGGTTATATTGTTTCAGGTCTTACATTTAAGTCTTTAATCCATTTTGAGTTGATTTTTGTGTATGATGTAAGATAGCAGTCCAGTTTCAATCTTTTGCATGTGGCTATCCAGGTGTCCCATCACCATTGTATTGAAGAGACTATCCTTTTTCATTGTATATTCTTGGCTCCTGTGTTGAAAATTAATTTACCATTATTTGTGGGTTTATTTCTGAGTTCTCTATTCTGTTCCATTGATTTGTATGTCTGTTTTTATGCCATTACCATGCTGTTTTGGCGACTATAGTTTTTAACATAGTTTGAAATCAGGAATTCTGATGCTTCCAGCTTTGATCTTTCACAAGATTGCTTTGGCTATTCAGAGTCTTTTGTTGATCAGAGTATAGATAACACTCAATCACTCAATATAGCACAGTTATAAGACAGAGTTACAAGATAGACTTTGATATTTAATCTTGAAAACTCATTATAATCCCCTTGAGGGCAATTGACAACTTCTCAGATATATTTAGTTGAATATTTTTTTTTGTTTAGGGTTTTGTTTAGTTGTGCTGGTGTTCTCCTAGGAAGAATTAGAGGGCTCTGGTTTTTGCAAATGCAGAAGCTACTCCTGAGTCAGTATTTTTGTGATTTAATTTATAGGCTGTTAAACATGCAATCAGGCTATAATAACTGAGCTAATTTAATTTTTGGATGATTTTTCTATCTCCAGTTTTCTACCTCCAGTTTTCTCACATTTTTTTTTTTTTGCAAAAGATTAAGATTTATTAATATTATTTTCCCATTCTTTGCTAATTTACTGGTTGCAGCTTTTACTTAGAAGGAAACAATCTTTTCTTCTTATAATCATTATGATAACTTTTCTCCTTAGAATGACATGTTTTAAATGGATACAAGTAGTTCATAGTATATGGTTTATATCTTGTTGCAATTTCTTTCAACATTAAAACAAAGTTCTTATAGTATCTGGCAGAAGGTTACTAGTAGATATTTTACTACAAGCTTGTTCACTGCCTTAGCAAAATCCTAATGTCAGGGGGCTGTACACTTTGGGTGAATGTTTGAAAATTGGGCCTGTTTTTTGGGAACATCAGCAAAATATGGTGTGGGTTTTGGAGAGAAATTGCATTTTGAGAACAGAGGCAGGACAGAAAAACTCAGTGCTTAAGAACATAGATTAAGTTGTGGATTTGTCACTTACTAGGGAATGACCTTGGACAAATCCCCTACTGCATGAAATTAGGATGTTATAAAGTTGATATGAGCTCGTATATATAAAGAATTAAAAACATGGTACTTGTTACCTAGCAAACACTCAGTAAATGACAACTGCCGTCATTATAAAATTCATCGTCATCATCATCATCATCACCATCATTATCATTGTTGTCTTAGGAGAGCCAGGTAAAATTGATTCTGTGCTTTTGTTTTCGAATTACCTGTAATAGTGATTTATTCATTATAACTAGCTATATGATCTTATAGATGAATTTGATCATGATAACAATAATGATCGCATAGGTTGTTTTATGAAATTATTGAAAAAAGAAACCATTATTATAGTCAATATTATTGCTAACTTTGCAAAATAGTATAGTAATGCAGTTTTTCATTCATATCTGTGGCTCATTGAGAAAACCCATGAAAATATTCCCATAGCAAGTTTTGGTTTCAGACAAATGAAATTGAAGCAATATAATAAAGTGAGCAAGGAATACAGGGACCTTGGAGAAACTAACTCCAAACTTAACTGGCCAAGTAAATATCACTACTGAGTATCATTGGCTGTGATATCACAACCCTCAGTTGGCTATGTTGATGTGTGCTCTGTTTTGTGAGGTCATCAATGACATTATCAATAAGACAGAAGCAATGATACTGAGCTAAAGCCAGTCAGCTACCAAACACATCCAAGAGACCACCAGGCTGCTGTCTATATGGGGAGGGCACATGCATTGTTTAGGTAAATAGAACTAAGTCTCTATTCTCTGTTCCAAATTGTCAGGAGTACTCACCTTGAAGATATCATGCTCTCTCTGGGTTTCTAGGGTTTCTGTTGTGTGATAGGCACTCATGTGAACATTTGCAGCAGTACTAGTAATGGTGATGGTGAGCTCTCACAAATTGGTACCCTCCAAATTGTCTAAATTATGGTTTTTTCTATCAGAGAAATCTTGGGCGTTAGGTTTTGTTTAGGGTTGACTGAATGGAGACCCCTAACCAGCAAATACCAATTGTTTTGCCTAAACTGGGAGAGGGAATAGTTCATATAGAGAAGGGACAGGAAAGAGGAGACCTCCAGCAACAGAGAAAATATGCATGTGAAATATTTTCTAGTGAGAGTCTAAATAATCAAGATGAGCCTTAGAATTTAGGAGTTTGTCAGAAGGAATGAGATCAGATTAAATATTTAAAATTTAAAAAATGCCAACTTTTATTTTAGTGTATAATTTGTACTATTCTAAAATGAATTTTCTGTGTAATCATAGTTACCAACTACACTGAAATTCCTTGAATTAGGATGTTATGCTAATAGATTCTACATATCCAATATGGACCCAAACATTTTCACTGTATCATAATTTACGTTGAGATACTATATGTTCTATAGTATCTCAGGTTAAAACTGACTTTATATTAAATACTTTCTTGAGTCATGAGATATCTGTGGAGTACAAGGTGTGTTGTCCAGACAGGTAAGACCTCCGCCCATACAGGAAAATAGGAAGTGTCTTTTCCTGAAAGCTGTGGGTGTGCCACCTGCTATGGAGGATATAGGTCTTAGGTAATATTAACTAAGAATTTTTTTAAGTGATCACACACAGTTATTTATTTATTTTTTTGTTTAGCAGAATAAACCTGAGAAGAGATTTTTTTTTTTTTTGGTGGAAATTTCATTTTTATGCTTTTATATTTTTTTGGTCTTTGAAAAAGTTAAAAGAATATTTTAAGTCTTCAAAAAAAAAAGATTTAAAAAATTCCATAAATCTAATGGTAGAAACATATCTTTTTAAAAAGGCGAAAGACAGTCAAGAGCTAACACAAAGCAAGACATTATTTAGAAATGTGCAGTGAGCACAAAAGAGTACTTGATCAGGAGGGTTTTCCCTTGAGATGGTGGTGTCATGCAACTCTGGTTAGATGACAACTTTTTTTGTTGTTTAAGTTTCTCTAATGAAAGAGATTAATTACATCAGTGTTAAACTGTCACTTTATGAAAGGATCAAGGCATGGCATCCTTTGATCTTTTATCCAAAAAGTGTTGACTCTTTTAGGGATAGAAATGTAAGTGTGTGGGCTTTGGGCTCTAGTGAGAACTTCCTTAGGAAGGGGGAAAACTCAGGAAGGGAGTTGTACCACAGTTTGAATTAAACACTTTCCAAAGAACCTGGACCAGGCCCGAGGTTCATTGTCACATTGGCTGACTTGAAGACTTCTGCCAGTTCTGGTGGAGGGGATTAGCCATTGAACAAATCTGCAAGGACAGCATGCAGTTTTGTCAGATACACAACGACATTTCTTTTCACAGCTCTCTTGACTTTATACTGTTTAAATATTCTCAGTTGTCCCTTTATTTGCTTTTCTTCCTTTAATTCCTGTTGGAAGGTAACTTTTATATAGACAATTTCATATCTAGTTCTTTTTTGTATTGTTTTTTAATTGTTTTATCTAAATTGGCATGTTAGTAACTTCTCTATTTTGTGTTTTATTTTCTAGTTCCATAACCTACAGTCTCTATTATTGGGACTGTTAACAGTAAAAATCTCAATTAACTTTTCTTGTTTCTTTTTTCTTTTTCTCTTTGTAGGCTGAAACATGGCATTTAAAAAGGCAGTGAAAGGGACTATTCTAGTTGGAGGAGGTGCTCTTGCAACTGTTCTAGGCCTCTCTCAGTTTGCTCATTACAGAAGGAAACAAGTAAGTAATGGTACATGTATTGATTGATTATAACCTGAAACTTAAATCTGTTAAAGAACTGTATATGGGGCATGTGTATGCTAATAGTTTTGCTTAGAAATTACTGTCTCAGCTTGATTTGAAACACACTAATTTAGAATACTGCCTTAATGATTCTTGAGAAGTGTGTGTATCTCATTTTTAAAAAGTAAATTTTATCAGAAAGTATAATACAATTGAGCCTCTGTTTTGGCTCATTGTTTTTAAAAGACTGCTCCATTTCCGAGTGCCGGGTTTGTTCATTTAGATGTTCTTTGTCTAATTCATTCAAATGTCTGGATACCTTTTATATTTCTGCCAAAAGTTTGTCTTGTTAGAAGGCGGGTAGCTGAGAAAGTAAATGAAAAAGAAAGAGCCTATATAAAAGGCTCTACTTTGAATCTTGGTTTTATTTCTTAGAAGTTTAGGTACTATGTAGTATTATTTGGTATTTGGTAAAACTTTTATTGGGGAAAGCATGAAAATGAGATTGGTATGAAGTTTCCAAATCATTTAAAATATTCAGTTTATTTTCATTTCCCTTTTTTCCCTTTGCACTACAACTATGCCTTCCCATAGTTTAAATTAATGCCAGTAAATTTCTTTGGTGAATGGTTTTGTTCTTTTCAGGCTTGAAATGCTGGTAGTCACCTCAGTAGTTAGTGTTAGTCCCCCATGTCATTAGGGCAATTTTGTGATACCAGCTGAATGGTGCATTCCTAAAGCAAAGATGGAGGTGAAGGAATTTTAGAAGCTACTTGTCGCTATACTATCTATGAACTACTCACGTTCTATATTTTTGTGAAAACCTTTAAGCCATGGATGGTTGTCTTGCACTGGTTGTTTTGGTTACTCTGTGCTACAAGGCAGTGGAGCCAGACACCTGCTTGGTCATGTGTCTTGAATGGGAAATACTATATTAAAAACACATTAGAAAGAATCAATTCACTGGCTTATAGTTGTTTTTTTTTTCTTTCTTTTTAAAGCAGCTCCTTTTTGGCACTTCCTTTAAAGATGGACAGTACAGAATAGGTTGTGATATGATAGTCTTTTAGTCTTAACTGTGAGCGCATTACCCTAACGATTTCCCCAGGTGTATATGTTGTGAGTGTTATTAATTGACTAACGTTATTGAAGCTCATCCTTATCCATTGATCATGCTTGAGTGTGTTCTTTCTTTTAAAATGTATTCTTGGTTCCTTAAAAGTGAGTGTAAAATGGTGTCACTTCTGTTGGGACTATTTCAGAAGTGCAGTTCTGTTTAGGACTTGGGCTTTAATGGATTAGATTACTTCTGCCATCCTTAACCTGAAATGATACTGGAAAATGCCAGTGCCAAAGGTCACAACATCTAATATGATGAGTTGTTGCTAAATTTGTACATGGTTTATGACTTAACCACAGTAAGCATGTTCTACCTCAGAGTTTATAACTGAACTTAGTACCTGTGTAATACTGTTTTTCATTTGTTTGTTTGATTTCTCTTTAATCTGAAAGGATAGAGTAAATAGTTGATATTGCCCCCAATCACTCACTCAGCCAATTAAGTTAAGAGTTAATTTTGGTAAAATCAAGGCAAACAAGGGTCTGTTGATTTCTGAGACATTTTGTCATTTTCTCTTTCCTATATTAGACATCCTGACCACCTTAATAGCCAAAATGAAATAGATACCAGCAGTTCCAGTCATTTACAATTTTAAGCTGACAAGTATTTTTGAGAAAAATCTCCATAGGCATATTCAATCAATGAGTTACATAAGATATGCATCCAAGTGTGTGCATTCTTTTGCAGTAATTCCTGTCCCTTTAAGCCACTGCCATGTGCATATTTTGGATAGCAGGTTGAGATGTAGCCATAGGGACTGGCAAAAAAGAGAGAATGGGGAGGTAATGGGTGGGGGGCGAGAAGACCAACTAGTTTGAGCCATTGACATAAAATGACCACAGGCCTCAGCTGTCCTCTTTCAGAAAATATCTGCCAATCAGAACCATTCTAGGGGGGATATTTTTCCTGACTAAAATAGTCAAGAAAAATCTGCCCCTTACTACCCCTTGTTTGGCTACATTTTGTAGAAGCGTGGCCTTAAGTATGACTAGGCATGCGCCCTTTTTCTACAGAGCAATGCTTAAAGTATTGGCTTGTGTTTTTATATTTTTTTCTAAGATGATTACAACTGATAAACTCTTCTTTTTAAAGAATAAGTTGGTTTTGAAAGCCCAAGATGCTGCTGTATAAGAAAACCGTCTCTGCTCTTTAAGTTCAGGCACATTTTGTTCCCATTCCTGTACCCTCAGCTCTGTCTTCCCTGGCCCCTAGCTTATGCTCATTTATTCCCAGTACAAAGCTAAAATACAGGCAGGGATTGTACTCTAAATACAAATGAGTTGATTCTAAAATTTGATCAATTGTTAAAGTGTGGTAATAAGATTGTGCTACAAGTGATTAGACACCAGGTCAGCTCAACAAAAACTTTTAAAATCAGTTCTACAGTTAATTTTTAAGAAAAAGGATGGAAGGAAAACTTATATATACTTTTGTGATTAAACAGAAAACTCAATGAAATTGAATGTGATTCACTTACTTTTTACCCAGTTGCTTGACTAGGTGAGGAGATAGATATTTGTGAAGATGTTAGCATTTCTGGGGGTAGATTGAGAGTCAGAGGCGATAGCAATGATTTTCTTTTTTTTTTGTCTCATTTTACTTCATAGTATGGCTTTTCTTCATGCAAACATATTATAATTTATGTTATGTTTTTCAATGGTGAATAAGCATCCAACATTGACCTAAGTGAACACTCTCTCTCTCTCTCTCTCTCTCCACACACACACACACACACACACACACACACACACACACACACTCATATATACACATATATATGTGTATATATATGTATAATTTTTTTGAGATGAAGTCAGACTTAGAAGTGATGGAGATCATGGTGTAAGGAGAGACTATTATTAATTATTATCATTTTTAAGTATTATTTTCTTTAGAAGCTAGGCAACCTAAATCTTTAGTTCCAGTGAGGAAGATGATAGAGGAAAGGAGATGAATGTGAGTCACCTTTTGACTGTGCTCACCTGCAGGAAAGGAGGTTTGTGGACATGATGCATCTCCATTCCAGGTCCCCTTTAGTTATGCATGTAGGGCTGTTTCAAGTGGTCTTAGAGAAGCTCCCTATTCATTTCCTCCCTTTTATTTCCTCACCCACAAGTATGTGACTAAGTTTCCTCAAAGGCTTTTTGATTTTTCCTCTCCCCAGACCACCCATGTGGCAGGAAACAGGAAGCTGAGTAGTAGGATATACAATCCTAGTGCTTAAGTCTCACCCGAGACAAGCATCTACCTCTGTAACGATGTGCCGATTTTTGAGAGCAAGGTATTTGTCACTCTGTATTTAGTATAGGTCTGTTTAATAATAAACTTTTAATTAGAAGACATCCAATCTTCCTCTCAGAACAAGGATACTCTTCTAGTCATTCCCTAATACCTCAGGGAAGGAAAGTGCCACTTCATGGGAGATCCTCTTTTTCTAATTCTCAGCTGGTAGGAGAATGGAATAGATGAAGAAGCAAATTTAAATTAAGAGAGAAGGCCTTGAGTATTTTTTAAGCCAGTGAAACCTAGTGAGGGACAGAAGCGGAGAGTGTGAATGTCAGGGTTGCATGAGGGTTCCTTAGGTGGGTGGAAAGAAGGGGGTGGCCAGGGAGACAATGGGGGCAAAAATTGAGGGGGAGTGCAAAGATTTAACTGAGGACTGTCTCAGGCTTTTGTTTTTTTGTAATAGACCAAGGGCATTTTTTGAAACTTTTTTCTTTTTTTAGACTCAACATTTATTTCATAACTTCTAGGTCCTAACTGGAAACATTGGTGTGATAATGTGGGTTTCTTTTTAACCCCAGTGGTATGGCTGATGTAACAAAGATCTATTTCGGTCTCAGGGTGGGCCCTCTCACGCAACACATGCTAGATTTGTTCCTTCCATTACCCACTGTGAAGGTGTAGTGGGCTTTGTGAACCGACTCTGAGGTGGAGCCTGAGAACCACTGAGAGCCTTCTCAAAGCCCGGATGTGAAAATCTCTTCCTTTTTCTTTTTCTTGCACCAGACATATAAGCACAGAGTATGGCTTCAGAGTATGGAGATGAAGATCTTTTTCAGTGTGAGGAGTGGCATTATTAGAAACAAGGAAATGAGGGATTCTCATTGATTGATATTTTATTCCTGAACAGCATAACAGAAGGTTACAAGAACATGATCTTCAGAGCAGTCTTTGCAGGCTGCCTGTATCTAACGCCTAACTCTACTTCTTAAGAACTAAATGACTATGGGAAAACTTATTAAATTCTCAGGGCTTCATATCCCCCGTCTGTAAAATGGGGAGAAGAGTAGTGATATAGTAAGCCTGTACTTCACGTCTTCCATAGGTTCTGTGACTTTAAGGGAAATGACATCTAAGGAAACCAATTTTACTATAGGCTAATTGATGTAATCAAGAGTTAAGTTCCTATCGATGGATCTTGAGAGTATTATGCTAAGCAAAATAAGTTAGACAAAAAAAGGACAAGAACCATATGATTTTCCTCACATTTAGGATATAAAATAGAAAGCAACAAAGGAAGAAACAAACTTATAGACACGAACAGCAGTATGAAGGTTACCAGAGGGAAAGTGAGTAGCGGAGGATGAAGAGGGTAAAGGGGGTCAGATACAAGAGACTAGACTTTGGGGGGTGAGCACACAATACAATATACAAATCATGTATCATAGAATCATATACCTCAAACTTATATAAAGCTATTACCAATGTGACCCCAATAAATTTAATTTAAAAAATAGTTAAATTTCTACAGCATCTGATAAATGTTATAACAAAACGAAGTATTGGACGATTCTCTGTACTTCCCTCATAGGCTTGTTGAAGAGCAGTAAAGCCTGGAAGAGCTCCTGGGACATAGTAAACTTTCAAAAAACATTAGCTATTATTAGATTTCCAGGTGATATAAATATAAAGCATCGTTAGCAAGAAAGTTGTCCCTGAAGATCTTTGCATTCAGGGACACCTTGTTAGGACTTTGAGGATACTAGCAAATGGTATGTCCTTCACCTGAAGTTGTAGGGGAATGGCTACAAAACAGTTATACAAGCACCTTTCTGTTTTCTTTCTCCCTGATCTGAAGATGAGCCAGTAACAAGGTGGACAATCCCAATTATTGACTTCAACTTTTCTCTTGTTGTAAGTAATAAATTCCTAGTTCCCACTAGTTTCTTTTCTTTTTCTATTTAGGCGTAGATGAGTTATAGTGGACTTGATTTACATGGCTGATATGTTCTTAAAAAGCTATTTGAATATAGTCTTTTATGATACATAAATATACAGTACAATGCTATCTATTGGAATTCTGTGAGGAAACATTAAAAAAACATTTTTAGAAAGCTCTAACTCTCTTTTGTAAATCAGAATTTTTACATGTCATTTTAACTTGAGATGGAATGCAGTTAAACTTATTCTTTCCCAGTCAATGAGATAGTAATAGTTTGTTAATGAAAGGATCTTTATGCTTTGCAAAATAGCCTCTCACTTTGTAAGAGACAACAATTCATTAGACTTTGAGTGGCTTACTAAATACTGTAGTTCACTTTGCTTTGTATATTAAGGAAGCATGAAAAAAATGATAGTGGCGATAAGTTAAGTGATTTGAATTGTATAGCCTTTTTAGCCTCCCCTGACCTGTCCCCAGCCTCGTGTCTCCTGTCTCTCTCCTACTCTGTGGCAGTTTTATATTAGCTAAAATGAATTTGCTCATTAAACATTTTTTTTTTAAGTTTCTCTCACACAACCTTTGTTAGTAACATAGAACCACAAAGATGGACAAAGCAACAAAAAATAGAGATGAATAAGTGGAGTGCAGAGGATTTTTGAGGCACTGAAACTACTGTGTATAGTATCAGATGATGAATATATGTCATTATACATTTGTCCAGATCCATAGAATGCACAATATCAACAGTAAACCCTTAAGTAAACTATTGACTTTTGGTGAGTATGATGTGTCAGTGTAGGTTCATCTTTGGCATAATCAAACAAACAAACAAACAAAAACATGCCATTTTGGTGAATGATGTTGGTATGTATGTGTGGGGGCAAGGGATATATGGGAGATACCTGGATTCTTGTCTCAATTTTGTTGTAAACCTAAAATTACTCTAAAAAATATAAAGCCTTTAAAAAAATTTATACATAAAATCCTAAGGATAACATCTAGGACATGAGGTCAATTAGAAAATTTAAATTATAAAAACACTATTTGAGCATCACTTTTCAGTAGTATGTTTGATGGAATGTAACTATATATATTAAGAATTTAAACTCAGTTGTAATTTGTCTTCTGGTTCCTAAGCTAAAGCATAAAGGTGTTTGAAATTAGTATAACTCTTCCTGAGCACTGATGTAGCTGAAATTATCTCATGACTTGTTTGCTTTATGCTTACCAGATTGCTTTTAACTTCGTGAGTCAATTTAGGCTACCAGACTTGTTTGTTCTCTCCGAGTAAATAACCTTCCATTTCCAGAGGCATTTTTCATAGATTCATAAATAGCCTTTTTCTTAAAAAATCTTAGCGTGCTGTAATAGCAGCTGTTCTTAAAACAGTCTTCATTTTGGTTGATTTTAATGTTTAGGTGGAAACTATATTGTTAGATACCATATGAAGAATGTATATTTAGAAGAAGAAAGGACTAGTCATTGAATAATAGGGTTCTTGGTTCCACCTGCCTGCTTACAGAGCCATCAGCGTTAGCATTCTGTGAAATATCTCTGCACCATGGTTTGATGGGGCTTGCATTTGATGATTTGTCTTTTTGGAGCTTTATCATTTTGGATTGATTTTTCCATAAATGATGGGACTCACTCATCAGAGGAAAATTCTGAACCACATATAGAGTACATACAAAGCAGGCAAGTTGTGAATCTTGGGCTGTGACGCTAAACGTATCTTGTATTTGTTTATTAAGTTGAGTAAGCCATTTGGTGTAATGAACAACTCCAAAGCTCATGGTTTATCACAGGGAAGGTTTATTTCTTGCTCAAATTACAGTTCAATTAGATGGGTTGGAGACTTGTTTCTTGCAATTATTTAGGAACCTGTCCCTTTATTCTAGTGGCTCTGCCAGTTTATAGAGGTTTTTGACCCCCTGGATCATTTCCAGCCATCTGTAAGGTAGAGTGGGAAATGTAATTCTATAGTGATCCCCGGAAGAAGTTTTGTTAAGCTCCAGCCATTACATCTTTAGTTTCTAATGTAGTTGACGAATGAGCTATATTTCTTTTGATGTGAGTTTTATTGTAAGTGTTTATGCCAAAGACTCTGTCACTTATTTGCTTCCAGGAATCTATATCCAGGTTTCTAAACCCTGGGCACCTGGGCATTAATTCTTGGAAGAACTGTTTTTCTCCCAGAAACACAACTAAATTGTTGAGGCTGTGTCTGATATCTAAAGCTTGATGAGGTTTCAGACTACACTGTAATTTCGATAAGGCCAGTTGAAACTATTCTTAACTACTCTATGTGGTTAACTGTTTCTTCAGAGGCGTGTTTCATTAAAGCACTAAAATTATGCAGACAGAGCTAGAAATGTTCTTTGAAGAGCACCCTATCATCTTCCTTATAATTTTGGTTTTTATTTAACACTTAGCTCCCAAAGTGGGGCCATGGCAATATCTTTGAGTTCTAACTCACATCAGGCCTTCTAGGAGTTTGTGATGCTATTTTACTGCTGGCATACAAAATCAGTGAGGTTAACTGTACTGCTATAGGTCACACAGTGAGTCAACGACTGAGCTATGATTAGCGTTGACAGCTGGTGAGCTTCTAGGCTGTTGCTAACTGAGCAACACTGACATTCATCTTGATTTGACTTTGCATTTCATTTTCAACTATTTATTCATTTTAAGGCCTCTAAGAAACTTTTTAGGATATTGTGGGGCTGAGGAAACTTTCTATAAATGCTTTGGGGAGAGTCCTTCAGCTTCTCTCTCCCCATCTTCCTGTTTGTAGTTGTGTTTATGTTAGGAACATTTCCTCTAGGTAGGTAGAGTTTTACAAATTAAGAAGAAAATATATGCTTTAAGATAAGTTAGGCAATATTAGTTTTCCTTGCTTTATTTTGCAATTTGTGATTTTTTTGACAAAGATATTCTGAGATCTAATTATAAGCTTATGAGTACAAACTCATTATAAATATGTATATATTTGAATTATTTCTGAATTATTTCAGAGAAATGAAATGTGTGGATTACAAATACGACCCCAAGCTAAGGGTCATCTTGATTGTAAAGCTTGGAAACAATCATTTGGTTCATTGGGTCACCATTTTATTCACGTGAGAAGGGGTGGAGGAAGAGTGAGCCTTGTTTTAGTTCTGTATCCAATTCCAGATGTATGCCTCAAGGAGGTTTGTAAGGAAAAGTGCCATTTCATGGAACCCTGGATGTCAATTTGACTGTCCAGTGTGGCTGGGTACAGGCTAGGCAGTTTCACTACGAATTCTGATTACACTGGCTGCCATCAACAGCTCCCTGCATTGCTGGTGCCAGAGAAGTTGTTGGATTCAGGGCCCAGGTAACCCATACATATCGGCAAAGATAACCTAGCAGAGCTGAAGACATGTGATTTGGAGTTAAACCTGGAATCAAATTCTCATTCTCTCAGTTATTTGCCTAAGGAATAACAAAACTCAGTTTCCTCACTGGTCAAACGATGCCTCTCTTCTGTGGTAATTGTGAGACCTAAAGGAGCTAACATGTTAAATAAAGAGTGTGGTATAGCAGCTACCAGGCAAGTGGTAGTAACGTGTCTTCTTCCCTGTCTGCCCTTCATCTTGAACTTCCTCTCCAGGTCCTCTAAGTCTTAGCATACCATTGGAATTGAAAGCAATGTCAAGTTTAGACATCTCCAAACACATTTTCTATGTTTTTAAAACAATTATTTGCATATTGATAAAATATATCCCTCACACTGAAAATCATGTAGTCTATTATGATGTGAATTTATTTGGAGATTTAGACAGAGCCAAAGGGTTTCCCCTATTTTTCAGCTGTAGAAAGTTTTATAATGATAATTATAATTGCTATTAAAAGAGTTTCTCTGTGATTTCTTGAAGGCATCCCAGCCACTTCGAGGCTGGATAGCACTTTCAAGGTAAACTAGAGCTTTGTTCTCAGTCACCCCTTGTTTTCTCTTGCCTGGTCCCTAGTGGAGGTGACAGTCTACACATTTGCAACTCTTTCTACAAAGTAATTATGAATTTCTCATTTATGTACGTTTACATCGAGAAATGTTGCTTACTGTCATGTATGTACAAGAAAAAACATCATTATTTAGAATTATAAAGTGATTCAGGAGGTGAAGACCATGAAAACATCTTAAGACTCACTGTAAGGAGATGCTTGTTGCTTTTTCTTTCCAAGAATATACAAATATAGTCAGTCTATTTCAGTGACAACAAAACACAGAACGAATTTCTCTTAAATATATAAAGGTTCCATTATCAATATGTGATCAAATCACATAACATGGGAGAGAGAATAGTAGTTGCAGCATGAAGTGATTTGCATGAAACCCCACTTTACACTCCAATTATTACTCTACATAATTACAGGACAACCTGGTTGTTAATTGCCTGTGGTCTTTAAATATGCACTTCTTTCAGAAATAGACACTAATTATTAGAACTGGTTTTCGGTCTCACCCGAAGTTGAAAATGTCTAGGATTTTTTTTTTTTTAATTTGCAATTCTAATGGTGCAGAGACATAGTAAAACCGATCTCATTCTGAATCTTGTTCTGTTCCCTGGAATGTAAACTCTTAGAGATGACGAACTTGGCTTTCGATTCTGTGTTGGTGTTCAGCGTGCTGCTTTCTTGACAAAAGCTATATGGTTGCTATCAGAATGCTAGAGGAATTTTATCTTTTTCAAATGTTGATGAAAATTTGCTTAAAAGTTAATAAAAACATCTATTTTTCCCTAGCCCATCATAATTAAATATAATCAGCAATAATAACATCAAGATAGTATTAAATATTACATATTAGATAGTCTCTTAATTCTTCCAGGATAAGAATTTTTTGTTTGAGAGCTGTGTTTGGAACAGTGCTATGCAAAAGACAGCTTTGTGTCTTGGGCTCTCCTTTCTTCTGGCATCAATGTCTGAATTAAGAAATAGATCCTAAATCTGGTAGTACTGAGTTTGTCCTGTCTTAAGCCAGGGCCAGGTTTGGCAAACTTCTGTGCTTATAGGGGCCAGGCTGGTAAGATGCCGTGTGAAGCCAGTAAGTGGGAGTCCTGGGTTTAACTAGAGCGCACAAGCCCTGCCTAAGGGTAGCAGTGCTGTTCTGTTCCAGCAGATTTATCTCAGATAGAAATCCTAATTTTTACATAAAATAGGATAATTTTAAATTATTGAATGTATAGCTCATGTTTTTAAGAAAGTGTGCTGCCCAGTTCGCTAGGAGGACTTTTGGTTTTAGCACACGCTATTCCTACTTCTTTCCTAGTATTCTTCCCTAGTTAATGTCTATTGATATTCCTTGACCTGATTTAGCTATCATTTCTAGGAAACCTTCTCCGGTCTGGATTGAGGATGCCTCCTGTGGCTCTTGTCGCCTCTTCTCTATCTTAAGTCCACCTATTAAGCAATATTACAATTTCCTCTTTATCTTTTATTTTGTCCTTCGGTGTATGGAATCCTTGACGGCCTCCAATACTTATTGATTGGATGAGTAAGTACAGTGGGCCAGGTGTCTTCTCAGGACACATGTGCGTTTTGGTCTTTCAAGTGGTTTAGGGCATGGTGCCTTTCCAAGGCTTCTCCCAGAATTTCTAGATCAGTCTTTAATGGAGCCTGTCTCTTCCATTCCTGTTTAATCAAATTGCCTTAGAAAGAAGGAGGGTGAGAAAAGGGCAGGTCTGGGAAGATTTGGAGCACAAAAGCCCCTTTCTTGAGTTGCCAGTTACTTACCACTACTGTTTTATTCCTGCTGCTTTTATTTCCCCTCAATCAACATATTCTAGGGAAGGTAGGGTGCAGATGTGTTTTTGTGACTCAAAGCCATATGAAGCCAAAATGAGTCTTTCTCTTGTCATAATTAGAAGTAGGGCCTTAGGCTGTGTTTACTGCCTCTAAAATAAACTTGGTGTTTAGTTTCTCAGTTGCAGCACTTTCCAGCTTTTATGAAAAAAATAAACAAAAATAAAATGTTATTTTAAATGTAGTGTCAGAAATTAAATAAATTACTCTCAATAGTGCTTTATTTTTAAAAAAATTTGTTTTGGAAGGACTGTTCAGCAAAACCTTCACAACAAGACCAAAACAACAACAAAAAAACTTTCTGCCTTTGACAACTGGTGATATCTCATCTCATTATAACTATTTAGTCTGTTTATTTTTTTTTTTCTTAAATTACATGTAGAGTCAGCATGGTGTAGCAATGTAAAACTCAGTGTCTATTGCCAGGGTGTGTAGGTTCAGTTTCCAGCTCTACCATATATCAGTGGTATAATCAGGGCTAGTTATTTAACTTCTCTTTGTCTTAGTCACTCTTTCTGTAAAATGAGATCATAATGGAACCTAACTCATGGATGGGGCTATTGTGAAGTATAAATGAGTAGAAAAAAGTAAAACCTTTATAATAGTGCCTTGCACATAAGGCTATATTTATCTTTACTTAAGTAAAATTTATTGATGTATAACCTGGGGTGTAATTTGCATGCAGTAAAATTCACTCTTTATTGTATGCGGTTCTGTGAGTTTTGACAAGTACACATAGTTGTGGAACTACCACTACGACCAAGATATAGAACATTTCTTTCATCCTCAAAAATTCTCCTATACTCTTTGTGGTCAGTCTTTCCTTCTCCCACCCCAAAACCAAAAAATCACTGATCTATTTTCTAACCCTGAACATCTCCTTTTACAGAACATCATAGAAACTGACTTCTGAGTGTAGCTTCCTACACATGTCACAGGGATTGGCAAACTTTTCTGTAAAGGGCCAACTAGTAAATGTTCTAGACTTTCAAGCTGTAGAATCTTTGTTGGAACTGCTCATTCTGCTGTTGTAGTCATGAGCTATGTCGTGGTCATGTTTGAATAAAGCTTTATTAAAATAGGTGATATCCAAATTTGGGTGGAAAGCTATAATTTGCCAACTCATGACTTAACGTGATACATTTGAGATTCATTCATGTGGTTACATCTATCAGTAGTTTCTTTTTTTTTTTTTGTCAATTATTACTCCATTGCATAAATGTACCACAGTTTGTTTAGTCAGTTGAAGGATGTTTGTCATTTTTCTAATTTCTGGCGATTATAAATAAAGCCACTGTGAACATGTACCTATGGGTTTTCATTTTTCTTGAGTAATTACCTAAGAGGGGGATTGCTGGGTTGTATGGTGCATGCATGTTTTCTTTTATAAGAAACTCCCCATTTTTCAAAATGGCTGTATCACTTTGTATTTCCATGAGCAAAGTAAGAGAGTTCCAATTGTGTTATATCCTCGCCAGCACTTGTTATTGTCTACTCTAAAAGACTGGGAAGAATCTTGGAAATTAGAGTAAAGATGCTCACTTTTAACCTAATTTAAATTGGAAGCTCTTGAAGGGTTTAATAGATGGAAATGACATTTGTTGGGTTTAAAATGATTACCCAGTAGCAGTGTAGAGAATGACTTGGAAGCAGTCATGGTAAATGTGTGAAGGCCTGTAGGAGGCTATCAGATTTGTGTAGAGGAAAGTGAAGATACCTTGATTTGAAAGGCGGCCATGAAGATGAAGTGACTAGATGTGAGAATTTTTTTAGGAGGCGGAGTTGATAGAACTCAGTGATTAATCAGGTTTATGGGGTTAAAAAGGGTGGAACAAGCAACTCTATGTATAATGGTACCTTAACTGAGATGAGGAACACTGACAGGGAAAAAAGTTTGAAGAGATAAAGTCATCAGTTTAATTTTGAGATATATATGTGAGACATCTAAATGGAGGTGCCACGTAGGTAGTTTGATATCTGGGTCCTGGAATAGGGGAACAAAATTGGAATCAGTGTGATATAAAAGATACCTGACAGTATGGAGGTAGAAAAGATTCTCAAGAGAGAGAGTGCTTTTAGTGATCAAAGAAGAGAGACTAGGACAGACTCAAGAGAATGTTGGGCAGTAGAGGAGCATCCAGAGGAAACTAGAAGAGAATGATTAAAAGTGGCACTGTGCACATGCACACACACATGTGAGAAAGAGAGGGTGAGAGGGAGAGAAAGGAATATCTCAACAAAGAAGATTGTCTGCCAGATGCCTAGGTGAGGGGACAATTGTGTGTGTGCTAAGATGACAGCTAAACTGAGGGATGTAAAGTGCTCACTGGATTTAGCAGCATGGTGAACATTAGCCAGTTTTGGTGGTGGTGGTGATGATGGTATATATGTGAAAGTCCACATTACAGTGAGTTGAGGAGTGAATAGGAGGTGAAGCAGTAGACAAAGCAAGGATATATGGGTTTCTCAAGAATTTATAGGGTTGTTACTAGAAACATATAAGAGCCATATTATTATTATTATTATTATTATTATTATTTATTATTATTAAAGACAGGTTAGAGCATGTTGGTGAGAAGGACAAGGTAGGGAATGAGGACATAAAAACAGTGTAGTCAATGGAATGAGATACCCACAAGGCATGAGAGATGTTCATCACATCTAGCACTTTTGCTGGAGAAGAAATTCAGTTGAGTTTAATATTCATAGTTATGACCAGTTAGCAAAGTAAAATATGGGGCCTTTAGTATTACCAAGTTCTAATGAAATATGTCATAACGTAGTCCTTAGACTTATTTTTCAAGTATTTCGAGAAAACTTATCAAACATAAAATATCAGCAAAATTCTTTCTATGTGTGAAAATGCTCTGGCGGTTTAGTCACTTGTCAGTCTCATGTCCAAGTCCTACCCATCTGTCATGGCCCAATTGAAATCCTCAGATGAAAGACTCTTCCTCCCTCATCTGAATGGTCATAGCCTGGTGCTTTTTTTCTTTATTTTGGCGTTTGTTCTTTTTACATGCTTGCTGTGCGCGCGCGCGCACACACACACACACACACACACACACATACATACATATGTATGTATGTGTGTGTATCTATCTATCTATCTATCATCTATCTATCTATCTATCTATCTATCTATCTATCATCTATCATCTATCTATCTATCTATCTATCATCATCATCATCATCATCATCTATCTACCTATCTATCTATCTATCATCTATCTATCTATCTATCATCTATCTATCTATCTATCATCTATCTATCATCTATCTATCTATCTATCTATCTATCTATCTATCTATCTATCTATCATCTATCTATCTATCATCTATTTATCTATTTTCTATCTATCATCTATCTATCTATCATCTATCTATCTATCTATCTATCATCTATCTATCTATCTTAGTATCTCTCTGTGTGTGTATATATTTTTCATCTCATTAAATGTTGAAGAGGATAGACCATAACTGAAAAATATTATATTTTCCATTGCACCTAGCAGTTACATTTATGTAGTTTGTTTTATTAAATGTATTTAATGTGAGCATGGGAAAATGGTTGTTAGCAGATAATTAGGAGGAGTCATATAAACGAGAATATAATTTTTGTGGCTTGGCATCTGAATTAATAGCCTGAAAAATCATGGTACTTGATTATCACCTTTTGTTTTAATGATACTTAGTAAAATAAGTTTCAAAAGTTCCCTTTTATGTGTTATCAAGAAATCACATTAACAATAACAATAACTCTTTTTGATACTTTATAGTTGACCAACTACTTTCATATTTCATTCAGACTGAGAACAACTCAGAGATATAGAGATATAGACATCACAGGGACTTTATCTCGTTTTGCCAATGAAGAAACAAATTTTCAGAGAGATAATGTGTCAAAAGTCACATTACTGGTAAACAAAATGGCTAAGACAAACTGAGGACCCTCTGGCCCTAATTCAGGTTTCTTTCAATGTACTAATGGCTTCTAGATTTATTTTTATAGACATCCAGTTGGCTCAATTATAATTAAATCTAACTTTAAGAAGCCATTTGGTTTACTTTATTTGAGTAAGAACTTACCAGAACAGTCTCTTGGTCAGAGCTAAGATCACTTTTTTCTTGAATGACCTTTGTCTTTGTGGTTCAGAGCTTCATACATGGCCTTTATAGCAAAATAGGGAAAACACTGCCATTATGGCTTGTGCTGATGCTGTGATTTAAAGAAAAGAAAATAGAAGTCATATATCTGTGAATGAACCTCATATTAGCATTTGGGAAAAAAAACAGCAGATACTCATCTATTTTTCTAAACTTTTAACTCTGACTCTGGCAACTGCTTTTTTTTTTTTTTTTAAGACTAACATTGTTTTGGATTTAGGATGTTAAGTTACATTCTAATGAAGAAACTAGAAATGGGGAAGGCCATTATTCTTTAGAGGGATTATGGCTGGCTTTAATTATATTATAGTTAAAGCTTTCCAAAATTGAAATAGTGGGTATGAAATATATAGTATCTGTAATTTTATATTAAAATACTTAATTGGTAAGCCTCTGATTAAAAACTGAAAAATATTCTTATTGACCTTAACTGATTATTTAAACTGGTTAATAACTTCTATTAAACAGATTTTTAAAAATTGTACTGACTTCAACTTATAGACCTCAAACTAGAATATGTTTTTGTCCAGGGAGTTAAGGAATGAAGAACACATACTATTAAGAAATTGCAGAAAGTCATAAAATGCTTTTTCTTCCTCCTTTTAACATTTTTAAATGTTATTTGAATGAATTGCTGCTACTGGATTAAAACATTTCCTTATGTTCTTTATAAATTGTCTTAGACAAGGTATTTGGAAATTGCTGTACAGTGCTGGAATTAATTAAACTTGTCTGTACGTGAAACCAAAACAAGTAGTTGATATATTGAATCTGAAACCAAATGTTCCATACCTCAATAGTTCTGATTACTGGGGGAGGGGAGCACCTAGATTTTAAAGACCCCTCCCACCCCCAAGGCAGTTGGTCCTATAACTCCATATGGACTGTGGACTACGGTTTAGTTCTGGTTTTCCTTATCTTCCTTACAAATCTCTTCTTTTTATATATTGTACAATTTATTAAATTGGCGTTCCAGTTGAACAACTGAAAATGGTCTCCTTTTACATCAGATGAGCCTGGCCTATGTTGAAGCAGCAGAGTTCATTTCAGAACCTGTTAACAGGGAGCCTCCTTCCAGAGAAGCTCAGCTATTGACTTTGCAAAACACGTCTGAATTCGATGTTCTTGTTATTGGAGGGGGAGCAACAGGATGCGGCTGTGCACTAGATGCTGTCACCAGAGGTAAGTCCTGATGTGGATGGATGTGACACAAATAAAGAAAAGTTTCATCTGTCCTTCCCAGTATAAATGCACAGTGGGCACTTTGTGTTAGCAGTTACATTTCTGTTGTGTTTACTAATTTTGTATCTTTTATGAAGCACTTTTATATTTTTTTCATATAGGCACTTGTACAATTTTAAAATGTAACTTCTTTTTAACAGTTAAATGAATTTATTTAAAAAGAAAACTTTATATTCCTATGAATTTACTGATTTGATGTTCTGGTTAATCTTTTAAACACTTAGTAAATGCATCTCTATGAAATAAAAATATTTGGATATGACCTGAAATCACATTTATGTCAGTGAGGAATAGAAAAGATTTATTAAAGTGAATTATCCTATCAAAATAATTCTTTTGCTTCTATATCTCTTAAAACCATTTTTAGCCAATGAAATATGGACTGCAGTTTGGGAAGCTCCAGTTTATGTGGATAAATAGACTTACTTACCCATACTTCTGTTACAGTCAGCATTAGGAAAGACATGATGAGAAGTTCATTATAAATGGAAACGTGATGTGAAAAGAAAGTTTAGTGTGTAATACTAGTGCTCTCACATATGATATGTTAATAAAATAATTTGTTCCTGTGGTGATTAGTGTGGAGTCAAGGGAATTGGAGTTCATATCCTGGCTCACATGGTTTCTGAAATATGTATGAATGTGTTCACACACATGCACACACACACAGACATACAAAGACAAATTACTTAATTTCTCTAAGGTTCTTTCTATTTCAAATAAGGAAAAATTAGCATTTGTTAATGGCATTGAGAGGATTAAATGCGTAATCATGAAGAGGACTTAAAACAGTGCTTGTCACACAAAGTAGAAGCTCAATAAATTACAGGTAGTATTATAGCTATTGTTAACATGAAGGCCAAAGACTTTTAGAAGCAGTTGTCCTGAAGAAATAATTCTTTGTGATATCCTTCGATATATTGACTTGGGCTGTGTACTGCTGCAAGGAATTTTAGTTAGGGTTCAATATTCATTACAGTTTTATACCCAATAGTAATATATTGTTACATGGAGTAATTCTTCTCAGGTTAAGTTACTACCACAGCCACCCTAGGTTTAACTGCCTTACATACTTGGTAGAATTTACTCTTATAGAGATGAAATAAATTTAAGGAGATGATTTAGGCACACACAAACAAACAAGTGCCCTAGATTTACTATGATTGCACAGGACCCATACTTAAGTTTTGATCCAGGTGAACTTCACAACCTAGGTCCTTTTTGTCACTTCAAAATAATGGTGAGTTCAAAATACAGGCCCTGGAATCTATATATTATGTGAAAACCCCAGTTTTCACATAATATTCTATCTCTATCCATGGTTTATAATTTGAGCCAGATGATTATTGGACATACTAAAACAGACAGAAATGATAGTTATAGTTATCTCAAGGTATTTGAACCCAACTCTCTCCCCTGGAGGTCTGGGAAAGAGAAGGTACATTCCCAGCATAATGGGAGGCCTTGTTTGGGACTATCCCAGGTTGTACTGGAGCTACCCCAGGAGGTAGAATTTACCACCTGACAGTTTTCTGTGTTAAAGAGGATCTTTTCCCTGTAGGATTCAGAAAAGTATATTTCTTGGCACCTTCACTTTTGTTCATGCTATGTACTAAAATATGTAGCAACTCTTTTTATTTCAAACCCTCTCTCCCCTTTTCTTTCCTTCTCTTTTTTCTCCTTCCCTCCCTTTCTCTCTTCCTTTCTTTCTTCCTTCTTTTTTTTCTTTTTAAAAATAGAAGCAATCTGAATATTTCCATAGACTCAGAGAAAGCCTGTGCAAGAGGAGAACTTTAATATGCAAGTAATAGAAGGCAGCATATGAAGCAAGGTCTGGAGAAAAATAGAAGGATTGGGGTATCAGAGATATATCATCCCTTTGGCAAGGAGGTGAGAGACATTTCTCAGGGACAGAAACAAAGGGCAAACATTCTAGGATATAAGAGGGCTTGTGTGACTGAAGAGCTGTGCACAAACAGTGTGTTTTCTACTTGTGGATAGGAACAGGGGACTTCGGTCTAGAAAAAATTTAGAACTACCTTGTGGAGAATGTGATAGGGAGTAGGTATTACTTAACTGAGATTAGTAATTGTAAATTGTCATCTACACAATATATTTGTGTGTGTTTGTGTGTGTGTGTGTGTGTCCAGTAGTGCTCAGAGTGGAGGCAGAGAAAATACACAGTTGGGTAGAATCCAGAATTGAAAACTGTGTGTCGATAATAGCAGGAGTAAATGGAAGAAGAGTCTGTGGAGGCAGAGAGAATTGTTTAAATGCACACCTAGACCTGGCAGGGGCAGGTAAGGGGAGTTGGAAAGCCAGCTTCCCTTGAAGAGACAGTGGGTTGAAAGACTGTGAATGAAATAATAATAAACCAACCACTATCAAATGCATTTTATTCCTTTTGTCCTTTTGAAAAGTCTCACCTGAGCTCACTTTCGTGCACTTTAAGATTTAGCTTTTTAAAAATACAGACAAGATCATATGATATTGTAGTTACTATTTTTACAGTGTTTATTTTAAATATCAGTACATTTAGTAAATCTTTACATGTATATATTCTTTTTAATGGCTGAAAAATTCATCTCAAGGGTGTTCTTATTAATGATTCCTTAGGTTGCTTCCAGTTTTTTTCATCTGTTTTATATCATATTGTTTGTGAGCTGAGTACTGAACCAGCTCTGAGAAATCAAACACCAGGAAGATGTAGCCTTTCCCTCAAGGAGCTTGTAATATATTAATATTTACTGAACAAATACATTTTTTCTTTGGGCATCGAAGGACATTGAGTAGTGATCAGGATGTTAACTAATTAGCAGATGATTGTTAGTGATGATAGTGATGATGGGGATTTTGAGGCACTAAGAGTTTTCAGGGCCTGAATGTTGACCAGATTTATAATTTTTGTAGTTAGGAACATTTAAGCTAAGAAAATGATGTACTTTTAATATGTCTTGGCATATTGATTGTTGTCTTTTAAAATAATTGAAAGTCTCTATATGTATATATACATATACATATATATAATTATGATTTATAAAAGGGATGGAAAAACCTTAGTGTATTTCATTTATTATGCTGATAGCCCTTTGGGGTAGCATTTATAATTAAAATGTATAGAGATGTTGAAGTTAATCTATATTTATCCTTTTACTACAATTTCTGATCATATCAGTAGCCCTCTGAAGTGTGAAATAATCATGGGCATTTGGTTAATGAATTGTGCATTGTTGCTGTTCATTCATGGAATCTGCTCTTTTATTATATTTGATGCTTCACTTAACAACAAATTTTGCTTTCTCTGCATTTGATATGTTTTTACCAAATTATTCCTGATTGTATCCATTAATCTTTAGTCACATTTGACAAAAATAAATTACTGTGATCTTTTAAAGTTACCAGTAATAATTAGATTTTTCAGGACATCAAAGTTTTGGGGGGAACCACTAGATGTGTGAGGGCTTGTATAAAAATGTTTGCACAAGCTTTTTGATAAATACTATGCCCAAATGCAATTTGGGTAATGGATAAACAAAGACTCTACAAGGAAGAAAAAAGTCATGAAGTCTTCATAATGCACATTTATTTGCATTCTTACCATCTGCGTTTTCTTGGGAATCAATTTCCATTTGTTTCATTTGGGAATATTACTTTATAAATATAATATGCACAATTCTCCTTCATGCTTTCCTGCAGGTTTCCAGGATCAATAAAAATTGCTTCCCTGTTTAACACCTCTGTGTTCTGGGCAGAAGTACAGCCTTGAAGCCCAGTTGTATGCACTTTGTCCCTAAAGAGAACTAGAATGAGGAGAATCTGATAAATATATTTACTCTCTGAAGGTTCTTCAAGGTGTTTTCTTCAGTTTTTTTTTTCTTTTATGTGACTTTACTTGTATCGAGGATCACTTCGTATATTTTTGGTTAAAAATTTGATTTATAAATATAACCTTTATGGACTCTATTCAAATTCCAGAGAAGGTTGCCTCTTGTGGAAGGAAAACACTAATTATCATTCTTTTTCTAAAAAAAAAAAATGATTATATACATTTCTAGTTTATGAATGGTATCTGACTAACAATTCAGGAATTCTCACTACAGTTCCTTCAAATCTATGTTTTATAGCACAGTGATTAAAGACTCAGGTTGTAGAATTAGAATGAATTGGGGTGAAATTTTGACATCATCACTCTCTTGCTTGACTTTCAACAAGTGTCTTAACTTACAGAGTCTCAGGTTTCTCACACACAAATGAAGGATGATAATAACACTCTTCAGCTTAAGTAAAAGGGAGGAGGTATGTGTATTGCAGAAAAAGTGGAGAAAAGGGACAGCCATGGAAGATAGTGCATTCTGAATCACAGGTCTCCACCCCTCTCATCACTTCTACCACTACCCAGTCCCACAAAGGGGGGAAGAGAAAATCCTATTTCAGATCAGTAGAATTATAGCAGATGAAAGTTTTTTGGACACTGCAGATTATACCAGATTGCAAGTTTCCACTAAAATTAATCTGGAAATTTAATGTAACTTTAATATAGTGATTGTCTTTGGCAGGAGGTGGGGGTGATACTCAAGGACCTATGCTAAAGTTTATCTGGAAAGATAAGCCTATGAGATTTACTAGATTGATTTTGCTGAATGAATAGAGGAATAAGTGAAACAAAAGTGTCTAGAAATAGATCTAAATACATAAAGTTTAGAATATAGTAAAGACAGTGTTTCGAATCTGTCATTATTGCTTATTTGATAAGTGATGTTGGAGTATTCACTTCCTCAAATACACACATATATACATACACATATAGGTATATTGTTTATTGTATTCCATGTAGAGTGAGGATTTAACAAAACACCATAAAGTTATTAGAAGAAAGTATTGTGAATTAAAAAAAAAAAATGGAGTAGGAAAGAGGTTTTTAAGCATGGCACTAATAAAGCCATTTTCCATTTGGAAATTCCTGTTAAATTTTATTTTATAAAAATTTAAATTTATCTGTGGCAAAAATATAACACATGTGAGATTTGGAAAGTATTTATAACATTAAGTGGGGTTTGTTATAATTATTTTTGACTTTTCTATATCTTTTAGTATGTCCATGATAAACAGCATATACCTGGATTTTTTTTTATACTTCATAGATAGAGTTCATCTTTTAATAGGTAAATTTGATTCATTTCCATTTATTTGATTTTCTCTGCATTTATTTTGTATTTTTCACCTTCCATTTTTCCTCTTTACTTCTTCTTTAATCTTCCTATGTATTAAATCAGTTTTGTATCACGTTCTGTTTCCATACCTTCAGCTCTATAGATATAGTTTCGGCCACCATCCAGTCCCATCTGAGACTTTTCCCAGAACTAAGTCAAGGCTCCTGCCCTGTTGATGTTCACCATCCTGCAGACAAACTGCTGAGCCAGCTGGTGGTGCCTTGGGTCAGGTGCTGCATTCCAGGCTGTGTCTGCCTTCCTGTCCCTGGGGCATGTCCCAGAAGCTAGCCGCAGCCTCAGACAGTAGTCAAGAGAAGACTTTCAAGCTCTTTTCACAAGAGCTGAAGCTTTTTTGCAATCCTAGCATTCAAGTGCTAGGCTGGCTCCTTTACCTTTCTTTACAGGGAGGCTTGTATTCATCTTAGCCTTGATGAACTGAAATCTCAGTTGTCTTTGCCTGTTTTAGACCCAGAGCCCAGTGAGACAGGTTGTTGGCCTGAATACTCTGCTCTGCAACATTTCTCATCCATGGAGTTTTTATTTCTGACTCAACCATGTCCTTTAAAAAGATAGATAGATAGATAGATAGATAGATAGATAGATAGATAGATGGATGATAGATTGATAGATGATAGATAGATGATAGATACAAAGATAGATAGTTATGTATGTATACATATCTATATATAATTCTGTGTTTAGAGGAGTTCAAGGATGAATTTACAATGCCATATTGATAAAAATTTTATTTATAGCTATATTTATAATAGCAAAAAAATTGGTATCTGATTTAACAAATTGAGTACATTCAAGGAATTTATAAGTATTTACAGTGAAATGACTAAAATGTATTATAAATGGAAAAATAAATTGTGAAGAATGAGTTTGTGTTTGTATTTGTGTTTCAGGCAAAAAGATACATAGGTTGTACACTTTCCTAAGCATAGAAATTTTCTGGTGAGATACATGGGACATTTCTCATAGGTAATACTGGTTACCTCTGGATTTTGTAACTAGGAAGCCAGCAATGTATTATTTTCTCTTTTCATCCTTCTATATTGTTTGGATATTCCTCCTCTCTTTGAATGTTGGCTGTTTTTTTATAATAAAAAAGTAAAAAGTAAGAGCAACAACAGCAACTCCCTTATTCACCCAAAACTATATTATTACAATTAATGTTACTACTTAATACATTTTTGTGCCTCCCTAATCTGTGGGTACTTTAGGAACACAAAGTATATTAATGGTATGTTCTGAATTAACATAGTATCTCCATTAATGGTTTATCTGTTTCCTAATATAAACATAGAGAAACAGAAATAGGTATTAAGTAATCAATCCAATATCAGACAATTCTATATCAAAGCTAGGGTTACTTTGCAGCTTTACAGGAGTGGTATTTTTTTTTTTTTAGAGAAATTGATCCTTCATATAAAATATTCAGCCTTTAGGTTAGTCCCTTTTCTTATTAATGACTACTGCTTTATGAAATCCAAAGATTAGAGCCCAAAGCTTTTCTAAAGAAAGATAAACTCCCCTTTTCTTAAACATATAATTTTTTCTTCCATGGGACATGTGGCTTTAATACTTATGCTGTGGTACCAATGTACAGAGCATCTAAATTTTTTGATTTGTGTGTTATTATCTTCTTAGTACCTCTGATAGTTATTTCATAGTGGTTATTCTCCTCTTTCTATTAAAAAAAAAATCCAAATAATGCCACATCTGAAAACTTATTCTAATGAAATAAAGATACAGTTTAAACAAAAATATCTTGTAGTTCTGTCATAGCGAAGGTAGGAAATAACCCAAATGTTCAAAAATAGGAAATTGAATAAATAAATCATTATAAATATTTAACACAATAATATCCACACATTAAAAATGAAATGATAGAAAAAATATTTATTGACATGGCAAGATGTTTATAATAAACAATGTTAAATTAAAAAAATAAATGGACTTTATCATGCAATCCTATTTTTGTAAAAATGTACATATGTGATTATATACATGCATAGAATATGAGAATGTTTAAACATCCAAATGTCAACTGTGGTTTTCTCTGAGCAGTGTGATTACAGGAGAGTTTTATTTTGTTCTCTTTACTTTTCTGCATTTAATTATTGAGCGTGTTTTCGTGCATAATAGGATAATCAGTAAAAGGTATTAAAATATACTTCTGTTCTATTTCATGTTGTGAAAGTTAAATGTCGTACCATTCTTCCCCTTAGATGATAATTATTACTTTATATTCATCCAACTGCCTTGATCCACACTTGGTTTAGTTGGAAGTACTTGGTAGCTCGACATTCTCACTCAGGTCACTCAGAAAAGGCAAAGCTGTGAAGAGCTGTATTTAGTTCACACACCTCACCCACTCAGAAGATACAAATTTAACTTGTTTAAAGATGGGCTAAAGATGATTGAAAAGCAGATTTGACTTTATTCTTCTACTATAACTAATGCTATTTTTATTCCACCTAAGAATTTCGGAGTAAATTCACTCCAAATATTCATACTTCACCACTGCCATGAAATTCCTGAGAATACCTACTAAAAGCAATCAATAATAAAAACAAAAATATAAAATAATACCACTCTTAAATCTTCTGTTCATTACAGCAGTGATAGAGCTTGTTGCTTTCTATAAAAAGTAACTTCTAAAAACAAAAGAAAAACAAAAACCATTCCTCATAAAATTTGGACTGGTTTAGTGAATTACTATAAATGCACAGAGAGGCCTGCCCTTCATTGCCAGATATTTAGGGAGGTCATTCTTTCTGCTCTGAGGAAAGATCTTTCTGAGCTCCTCAAATCCACAACCAGGAATGGTTGCATGCAGCCTGGGTACATTATTTTTGATATCCTTCAAATTTAATTATTTTCCCTAAGAATGCAAAATGTTAGCAATAAATGTCATTTCAAAATACTGTTTGCATTCTCTTTGAAAAAAATAAAACTTTTTTTTTTTCCTTGCTTTATACTTAAAGTACAAAAAAAAAAGCTGTAAATTTCAGATTGGTCATTTTCGAGGGGAGAAAAAAAGTTTGAATTTCTGAAAGGTGAAACAGAAAGGAATATACTAGATAACACTTAATCGGGTAAGGAATATATTAATGAGAAACAGTTATTTTAAACTGTTCCTGTCTAATAAAAAATAAATTCAAAGCATATAGCATATAGCAACAGTTGAAAGATTAAAATAATTTTTTCTAGAATAGCTATTTTTTTGTGTGTGTGTGATTCTGAAAACTTTTGATAATACTTTTAGATTACATAGTGCATTAATATATTAATTTAAATATAATTTTGGAGACTAAATTTTTATGCTATTTGCTCTGGAAGGAGCAATATCATTTCTTTCTCAAAATCTTGTTGGGTACCTTGTTGATATTACTTTGGAAATAATGAAACAAAATGACAGAGAAGCCCATTTTAACTTGTGTTAGTAGTCACTAGGGCTTCTCACATATATACATGTGAATAACTTTTTAAAATGTCCAATATTTGCAAAAGCAGTTATGAAGCTTTAAAGTATTAGATCTCACTTGAATATGCTGAAATATCCTCCTGAGCTGGCTTACTAATAATTCCTAGAGTAGTTCTCTGCCTCACACTCCCAGTTTGGGAAAGAAAAAAAAAGTTATTCTGTTAACACAAGTCCTTAAAATTATCATCTTCTTGCCTTGTGAGGCTGGAGTTGTCATTGCCCTACTCATATCACAGGGAACTGGTCCCTTAAGTGGTCTCCTGCATCTAGCTCTTTTCTCCCTCCAGCCCTAACCCCTATGCCTGACATTAGAGTAATCTTTTTAGAACATCATTCTGATCTGCCAGCTTAAAACACTTTGATAGGAAGCACAGTATTTCTCAAAAGAATATCTGAGAACCTCTGGAAAATTTTAAATTTTATTTTTTTAATAATGATAAAACTCAACAAGCACACCCTGTTCTTCCAAATAGACACCTTGTAACTGAGTACAGTGTTCAAGTTCATGCTTATGTAGCATGATACCAAATGTCGTACTTTCTAAGGAAGCATTTGATTCTCAAACTGATCCATGACTTGTAAACATATTCTCAGAGGCATTTTCTGAGATCCAGCTCTTATTTACTTTTGAGAAACAGTGGCCCACAGGATGGGGTCCAAGTGCCCCAATGTGGATGAAGAAACCTTTGCAATATGCCCTTTGCTATTCCTCCCTTTGAATCTCCTTCACATCATTCCTTGTATTTTGCATTCCAGTCCCTGGGTGACAAGTAGTCCCTAAAGAAGCTGAGCCGTTTCAAGCATTTACCTTTGTCTTGCTTAAGCTGATCTTTGCCAGTGATAACTCCTTTTCCCCCCTCCACCCATCTGGAACACTTATGCTTCTTTAGACTTAGCTTTTCTTGAAGACTTCATTCCCAGGTAAAACTAAACATTTCTACCTTGGCTGCAGTTATTGTTCATATAGGGAATTGTGGCATCAATAAACTGCCTTAAAACAAAATTTAGTGGCTTAAAACAACACTTACCACAGGTCAGCAGGCTGGGTGTGTCTTGGCCTGGGGCCTCTGTCTCTGAGTCTCCCACAGAATGCAACGCTTCCTAGCAACTCAGGTGGTCGTTGGCAGGATTTTAAGTTCCTCACAGGCTGCTGGACCGAGGCCTCAGTTCCTTATGACCTGTTGACTGGGGCCTCTCTTGGTTCCTTGACTCACAACGTTACAGCTTACTTCTTTTGAGCAAGCAGAGAGGGCAAGAGAGGAGGAAGTCAGAATCTTTTGTAACCTGATCACAGAAGTGACATATCATTTTTGCTGTGTTCTATATTTGTTAGAAGCAAGGCACTAGGGCCAGTTAGCATACCGGGGCAGGGGCTTACATACTAGAAAGTGGAGATTTCTGGGCACTAAGATGTCTTCTACACAGCCTGCAGGAAGCCTTTGGGCAGGCCCTGGTTGGGAGCCATGGGCTGGATGGGAAGCTGCTTGTCCTCTTTTAGTCTTATGCCCCTGCCTCTCATGGTGTAGGCATCTCGATGCCATAACTGTGATTCCAAGGTTGAAAGAGAAGTATATTTTAAATGATCTGGCTCTTAAATATCATTTGAAAGTCAACTCCCTCATCTGATCTTCAACTGAAGAAAAATGGTCTATTTTAGAGCTGGAAGAGCTCTCTGTGTTGGACTTACTAAGAAAAGGTGGTATAGCTCACCAAGACAGTGCATTCTTAAGAGATTACAAATATAATCTTAACTACACAATTTTGGGTTTATGTTCTGGATTTAAGTTCTAACCCAGAGTAAGACAAAAGTCCTCTGTATTTTCAAATGTAGCACCTATAAAACTTTGTTGCCCTTTGCAGGCCCCCCCTTTTTTTTGGGGGTGGGGGCTGGGAGCTACTTGACTGCTTGATCGATGCCTAATTCATTTCCAACATCATCTCTTTGCCTGGTACTTAGGCTTTCAATTATTCTTTTAAAAAATATATGCAAACTTGACATTTTTTCTTTTTTAAAAAAATATATACATAGCACTAAATTTACTAAGCATTGATAGAGTTTTCATAGTTGAGAATTATGGATCTTTCTCTGGCATAAATGCTTAAAAATAATCACCCGAGTCTATGATATCTATAATTTCTGTTATTTTACTCATTAGAGCATTAGCAGTTTTTGCCCTTGAATCAAAGTTCTCTACTTTTCTCTCCATGGCTTCTAAATATTTTGTCCTTTTGAGTTAAAAGAATTGGCCTGATTTTATGATGACATTTGGGTATGATATTTAAACTGTTAAAAGTTATAAAAACGACCCTTTGGTATTAAATGTAATAAATGGCTCTGAATTGAATACATGCACAGGTTCTCTTATATGAGCCTTGTGAACCCAAACTGCTCCAGTTACATATTCTCATTGTAATTGGATTCTATGACATTCTTTTACCCCCCAAGAGTATGCCAGGCCATGAAAATTCCTCATGGCTTGGTGTTCATATGTACTTTGGGTCTTTTGAAGTTTCAGATTTCATCTCTGACTAGTGTATAGGACTTCTAGTACTGCTGGCGCAACCTAATCATGAAGTCTCTGCAAGAAAACTGAACCAAACCAAACCAAACCAAACCAAACCAATTTTGTCCCTAAGAGATTTTTTGCAGTTCTCAAAGAAAGTAGGGACTGGGGTAGAATGACTTCTAGAATAGACTTATCTTTGCTCAGTGGCACCTATACCAAAAATATTGTCTTTTCTTTACTCATGGATACTCTGAACTGGGTTAATTTGTCCTGGCTTGTATTTATCTTTGTAATTCAACACTATTGTGCTTGGATGTCTCAAATCAGACCACAAACTCCCCAGTATCAGAAGTTAATTTTCTCTTCTTCTGTTTTGATGTCTTTGATCTCTTTTCTCATTCTTTACCCACAAGAACACCACTCCAGAAATAGGAGCCAGTTAATCTAGATTTATTGATGGTGCAAAAAGTAGATCTGAGATGTGGGGCTGGAACATGCCTGGACTCTTGTAGTGAGGGATGAATGTTAGTTCCAGAAGGCTTCGTAATAATACTGAGTTAACTCTCATGTGTAAAGATGGGTACTGGCACTCCTTGGACACTTTACAAGCACCAGAGTATGTTAACTGCCATGAAATCATACTGTAATATTTTCTAGTTGTGATTCATTCACAGTTTAATATGCTTCTAGTTCTGGTTTGACTTTTCCCCCAGGAAGAGACTAAAATCTCTTCATTATAATATAGACAGTGTACTGCACTTTGAATACAAATTTATCCATGTTCAGAGTAATTTTTCTTGTGATTGTCTCTACCCTGGAGAAGTGCCTTTAATGAATTACATACAAATTGTGTAATTTAAGAAGTTAATTTGGTTTTCTGGTTACACAGGACTAAAAACAGCCCTTGTAGAAAGAGATGATTTCTCATCAGGGACCAGCAGCAGAAGCACTAAATTGATCCATGGTGGTGTGAGATATCTTCAGAAGGCTATCATGAAGTTGGATATTGAGCAGGTAATTGTGTATGCTGGTTGTTAAACAAAAATTGTGACTATGCTTTTTTCTATCCAATTAAATCATTTTTTTAAATGGCTTTTAACATTTCTTCCTGTTGGAAATACCTATTCAGTGTATTCTGCTGGAATGTCTTTCAGGAGAGGTGTGCCTGTTCTTTCCTGTAGTATTTATGTTTATGGGTGATCAGGGGCTTTTTATACATAGGCATGTCAAAGTAGCAGATTTACAAAACCATGTTCAGATGTGTTGCTTTTTAACAATTGTGATTGTTTTTTTCTTTTATTCCTTTTTTTTTCTTTTTTGCCAGTAGCCACCAAATTACTACTGTCCATGCAGTTTCAGGGGGGCTGTGTTGTAATACAGAAGGAGTTTTAAATCAATGCTCTTAACTACAACTGCAATCATACATTCATATTGTCACTGACATAGTCTTAAGGAAAAGATGATCTGAGTCATGCTTTTCTTATATCACACTTTATTGTGTCCAGTCTGCCACCATTTGAAAACTGCCAAGGCAGTGTGGAAGATGACATTTCCCAGAGGGGTAAAAAAAAATCAACTGAACTCCCTATCGGCTTTTTGTACATGAAAAACACAGCATCACTAACTTGACATTGTCAGTTGTGAATCTTTCTTCTTTTCATAGGTGTCTCTTTGACATCATGATGGATCAAAGGAAAAGAGCATAGGATTTAGAATCAGATGACTTGTGATGCATTCCAGCTTACTTATTCAATTTCTATGAACCTTGGTTTTCTCATTGGTAAAATTAGTATTATACTACTAATGCTGGTTCTTCAGAGAGGCATAATGAGGACCAAAGGAATTATGAGAGAAGCTGATTTATTTATTTTTAATAATAATCTATAAAATACTGTACAACTTCTAAGTATTATCTCTGCCCGGTAGCAGAGACAAGAAGAAAACATTTAGCATGAATAGAACAATCTGTTATCTCTTACATGGGAAAATATAGGGGACTGAGAGGACAATACAGAGAATGCAAGATAAATTGTTAGAATAATCTTGTAACTCAAGTCAGGAAAATATCTTACACCTGGGAACTCTGACAGCATGTTTTTTCTTCTATGCAAATACAGTTAAGGTTCTAAAAAATCTTTCAGGTTGACAGCATGATGTATTATTAGAAATTTGATTAGGAGGGAGCTATCCTCGCTCAGAGGTAGAGAGGTTTCTGTGTATCAATCAGTTGGCAGGGTGTCTATTTGCCATTTGAAAATATTATGATCTGTTACTGCCAAACTAATTTTCTCTGTTTTGCTTTTTAGTATAGGATGGTGAAAGAAGCCCTTCACGAGCGTGCCAACCTACTAGAAATTGCTCCCCATTTATCAGCTCCATTACCTATAATGCTTCCAATTTATAAGTAAGCATTTTGATATCATCTATATACATTTGTTTTTCTGAGGTCAATAGAACAACACAGTTTTAATGGAAGTACTCCTTCAATGTGTATTTCTTAATGTAGTTTTAATTGCTCCTAATCTTTAACCCCTTTTAAATATTTTCGTCTGTTGTATTTGAAAGTGTGGCTTTTCCTAAATAACTCTCTACTGATCTACCTCTAGGTGCTACATCTTGAAGGGAAAGGAAGTTGTGTCCTGTATTTCTAATTAGTATCTCTTACTCCAGTTTTTGACAGTATATAGAGGAGCAGTTGTGTTTGCATTGGGAAACTTAAGAGAGTGGTTTGAACCTAACATATACCAACTCCAAACCTAAACCATTTGGGGTCATTTTAAATTTCCAAGTTAACCAAAACTGAAATTTTGTTTGGAGGTGTCAGATTATATATTATAAAATGCAGTTTTCCTAATGTTGTCAGAGCATCCATGAAGTTGCCTTAAATTGGAATATAGAAACTATGAAAAAGTGGATTACATAACTCTGTTAGCCACATGAGTGTTGTGGGAGCTTAGAAACAGATTTTATAATTTTTGTTCGTATTTTGTCATAGATTGCTTAGAACATATTAAGCCAATGATTCTCTACTATGGGTGTCCAAGTTCCCATCCTAGCCTAGTTATATCAACCTCTAGACATATAAAGCCCAGGCATCTGTATTTTCTTTTGATGCTCCCCAGAGAATTCTAATATCCAACCAGGTCAAGAACCACTGCCTTAGAAGTGGTTCATTTAAAGTCTCACCAATTCATTTATTTATAGAGTTCAGCTAGGCTGGTATCAGAAACAGTCATGGCTTTTCTCCTGTTTCTTTTGCAGTATGTATGCTTCTAGACATACTTTGCTTTTCCTAAATGAAAAGTATCTCACAACTTAAAGTAACATGCTGTAATGTTATACTCTGTTTCTGTTTCTAAAGAAACCTTTCTCCTTATTTATGCTGCAGGTGGTGGCAGTTACCTTACTACTGGGTGGGAATCAAGCTGTATGATCTGGTAGCAGGAAGTAATTGTCTGAAAAGCAGTTATGTCCTCAGCAAATCAAGAGCCCTTGAACATTTTCCAATGCTACAGAAGGACAAACTGGTAGGAGCAATTGTCTACTATGATGGTATGTGACTTTTTCTTTTTACTTTTCTCTCACTTGTGACACTTACTGTATATTCTTAATGGCATGGTTTTACATTCTTTACTTTAATGCAAACACACGCATAGATGCACTCACCATTTTCTCTGAATACTAGCTAGAAAACTGTGTACTGTTCTGCTTTTAATATCGTTTATTTTTGCATATTCCTTTTATTTTTTGATTTCTACCTTGTATCTCATGGTTGATTTGGTCTATTTTCCATCATTATGAATTTAGACCCCACCTTCATGCCATTTAATTTGTTATATGTTTGCCAGTGAACACTTGCCTTATGAATATATTATGATGTTGAAAGCAGCTGAGAATCTGTTAGGTTTTCTAAATGAAACCTCCATTTTCAAGGGGTTATAAACCTAGAGAAAAATGCCCCCAGGCTGAAATTGATATGTTTGTATTTTGCACAGGACACAATTCTTGAACATGTAATCTATGATGAAGGTAGATGAACGTTAAACCAGACTGTTAGTTTTTATTGCTTATTTCATTGTTAGATATTTTCCGATAGTGACATTATCTAGTATTCATTTGTCATGTGATCATGTTTATTATTTGTGTGTGTGTGTGTGAACAGTATAATTTGTACACTTTTATTTGAAGGGGCTAACCACTTAAATATATCTTCAGATGGACCACAGTATAAAACAAAATATGAAAGGCCATTTGTGAAATTTTACTACAATTTTAAAGGGTATATAGAATTAGAAAATAGACCAAGGATGTTCATTTGTGGAGAAGTAGCTGGACACAGATAATTGTACATGTTCAAAAAGTCAGAAATTTTGTGACACAAAGGACAGTGTAGTTGCTGTAGCTCAGTGAATTTTATTAATCTCCATTGTTTGATCTTTTGTATTTAATGTTAGATATCTAAACTCTTAGCAAGAAGAAATGTTTATTTTGAGAGTGTTTTCAGGAGACTGATAATTGTACTTCATATTATGATATATCCTCATGGATACTCCCTCTTTTTTTTCTTTTTTCTTTTTTTCTTTTCAGTGTTAGGTTTCTGAATCAATTTAGCTGTCATGCTTTCAGGTATGATTATAAAATATGTATGTGCAGAGGGGATAATGGGGACAAACTCAAGACAATGTCTTAGAAACAGTAATGTTACAAAAAGGTTAGGGGTCTAGACAAACATTAAAAGCTAGGAAATTCCCAATTTATAGGGCCTGCCAGTATCTCAATACCATGGCAGGTGTGCTTAACTACATTTTTGGTGCCTTTGGTTGAACCTTCGTGTTAAAGGACAACCTTAACTGTGAATCTAAATTTGCTTTCTCAGCATCAGACCTTTAAAGCTAATCTATTGTCACTTATTGGATAATTATAATTGAAAAGGGTTTTGTCCAGGAGTAGGAAGACATTCTAAAAATTGCATCCTACGCATCCTGACTAGTCACTCCTGCACAAGCCTTCTCAAACTCTTGGTCATTTTATTGTGTGCCATATTTTTTTAGCCTGTGCATATCTGAATCTCCTTAAAAGGATTATTAGTGGATGTCATATCTGAATTTGTAGTGTCCTGTTTTATATTGATGTGATATTGTTATGAACTATAGATTTTTACTGATTCTACTTAGAAAAACCAAGGGAAATCTATGTCACATATACAAAAGAAACATTATTATATTAAAATCAAGAGGAAGAAGAATTTCTCAAATCTAGGTTGGCTTTTATAGCTTGTTGCAGGTCGCAAAATTATGAGTTTAGCCAAAATTATTTTTAAAATGTAAAAATTGTTTAAAATAACTTCAAATGGATTGACTTTTTAAAAATAAGCATTTTAGTATTTATTTATTTTAGATTCATTTTTTAATTACAGTTGACATACATTTATATTCCCTATGAAGTGATCACTCTGATAAGTCTAGTACTCATCTGACACCATACATAGTTATTACAGTATTATTGACTGCATTGTCTATCTTGTGACTATTTTTATAACTGGTAATTTATATTTCTTAATCCATTTCACCCTGATATCTGAAAATTTATTTTAAAATCTTAAGTCTTGAATAGAAAGGGTAGAAAATAATTGTATTCTAGTTATTTAAAATAAATTCTCTTTTTCCTTCTTTGCAAACAATACAGGCCCAACTATGTCATGCTTGAGGTAAGGCAAACAATAATATGAAACCAAGTTTAGTTCTGTGGTTTCACAACAGGTAGTGCAACTTGTTTTAACTGGTGGTGTGATGAGCAAATTAAATATCAATATGGAAATAAGGTATAAAGGAGCATATAGGTAGAGGAATTAAGTGCAGTAAATGCGTGCTCAGAGAGAGGAAGGAATGCCTTACACCTTGACCAAAAAATAATGTCATTCTGTTACCAACGTATGTCAGGAAAAAAATAACTTCATGAACATTTACCATTGTAAACAAGGTCTATACATTGTAATTTATATGATAAACCGTTTGTAAACAAGACACAAAAATAACAGTCACCAAACGATTTCAAAATGTATTTGGGCTTCTTGAAATAACTTCTGTGTGTGTGTTTGTGTGTGTGTGTTTAAAGAATAATTTACTGAGATGAAATTAATATAACATAAAATTAACCATTAAAGATGAAAATTAACCATTTAAAATTGAACAGAAATAACAACATTTATAAATCTTACCTTCGGAGAATCTTAAAAAAAGTGTCATAAGAATTAATAGAATTTATAAATGCTATAGCAGTTTTGTCAACTAAAAGCTATTATTGGTAATACATTTATGGAGCTACTTTAGCACCAATGAAAAGTGAAATATAATGATATGAAAATATAGTCAGACTATTAAACATGCCATTCATTTGGACTAATGGCTGAGACAATCTTTAAGGGTCCTTCAACACTGAGATGTAAGATGTTCCCTCTGAAGTACAAAATATACAAAGGTCAAATTTTTTTCTTAATTACTCATAAGAATAGTTCATCCTAAATAAATAGTAATGGACATTGCATATAATTAAGGCAAAATCTATTCCTCCACAAAAATCCATAAAAACAATAAAATACATTTTACATTCTTTTAAATATAGCAATGATAGTGGCTACTCTATGCTCAGCATAGGTATGACCCACTGCCATATTTGGTTGTTAGCTGCTGAAAAAGAAACACATAAAGAGGAATAACTACCTTTTTTTTTTTTTTCAGTGCAGACAAAGTAAATGTCAGATTTCTCAGTAAAATCCATATGAAATGAAAGTTGAGATAGGAAGTGGCATAGCAGGTTGTATTTTCTTCTTATATTCTGTAAGAGAAAATACACAGTCAACTCACTGCTTTTCTGACTGAGACACGTCCTAGTGTTTCCTAGTTGCTCCTTCCCATCTCCTACCAATCTACCAGAGAGCCATCCACTGACCCCTGGCCGTGGTCATTACCACTGAAGAAGGGGGTTACCAGGTAGAATATGGTCCAGATCTTCCAAGTCACCAAGAAATATTTAAGGCATGATGGGCTTGGGTGACCTGTCAGGCTGTGAGATTATGTGAACCAGCTGTGGAGTGGAAGTCAGTTTCCTCAGGACCTTATTTTGTCTTCCTCTCTCAACTTTACTTCGGTCTTCCTGTTCCTACAGTAGATTTTTGATGCCTTTCTAGTTGGACTCCAGTCATCCAATCCAGTGCACAGAAAATGAGATATAATTAAACATTATTAAATATTGAAAACCATTAAATGCCCCTGTTAAGCTTCTCTAAGATAAAACCGGAGAAAAAAATTGCAGCTTTAAATTCTTCCTTCTGAGAGTTAGGAATTCAGAGGGAGATGTCTGTTATTTTATACCCAATAATGCCTGTAAGTGTCCCTTATGCACATATGAAAGTAGCAACCTACAAGGAATTACCTTAGCTTTCCTAATGTAAATAGAAGTCGGTTATATCTATGTTTCAAAGGGGGAATTAAAGCCCAGGTTTGACTAGAATATTCATTTTTATTCCAACCTAGAACTCACAGCATACAAATAGATGAATTCAGCTCGTGAGAGAGAGCAAAGCCAATTTAATCTCTGGCTCCCCTGAGGTAAATGTAGTTCATGGTCCTGCCCCCACCCCAACCTCAGCTATAATCCCTGACTCCTGGAGGTAAAAATGCACTGAAGTGAGGAAAATTCTGCAGCAGGATATAATGATCCAGAATGACAGGGACAATAATGACAATGAATTTCATGTCTCGCAGTCATGAGCTGGAGATGCTTGACTAGGCTGACTTATACAATTAAATGGTTACAGGTACAGCAGGAGATGCAGTTAGCTGTGTGCTTTGGGGAAAGATGCCTCTGGCAAAAAGCGTATTGTGGCATCCAGACTCTTTTGTTAGGAACAAACTATTACTCCTTTAGGCATGCACCTGCAATTATACACTTTAATAAAAGAAAGCCTGGGTTAAAGATAAGTCTTTTAAGGTGTTGATTTTATCTACTTTGAAAGCTAAAAAAAAATCAATTACCCAATAACACAAAGGCAATTTTTCCTTTTTGTTTTTCCATTGAGTTCCTGGAACATAAGTCAGATCTAAAGGTGGTGCCTTTAACACTCATTTACATTATTTGCAAACACCATTGTTAAATTAATTGGGGGTTATCTACTTTAAATCTGACAGACACATTAATTTCTTCAGAGTAATAGGAATAGGTTGAATAAATAACTGATTGGTGTGGATTTACAAACAAAATAGCAGTGCCCTTGTGCAAGTTTGGCTTCAGTCTTCTTATCATAGTTCTTGTAAGGTTGCTAAGGGGATCTCTGAAGTGGAGTGTATGAACCCTATGAGGCACACAAGACCATCCACTGTGTGTACAAAGAGCATAATAGAACTTCTACTTAGATGTATTTCTGTCAAATTCCACGTCAGTGGAATTGTGTATATGGTTCAAATGTCATATATCTATGTGTACAATAATACAGGTATGTATTAATAAATAAACATCCATATCGAGTATAGGTGATGACATTTACTTTTGTAATACTCAACTTGATTTTTCTTTTTTGACCCACTGGGTTAGTAATTTGTCATCATTTTATACCTTTGGAAACTGACTAATTTGAATGTTTTCAAGGTACATGTATTCAGTGAGAGGAAAAAGTTCTCTGGAAGAGTAAACATTACCAAATCACTTACTTTATTTCTCAAGGTCAAATTTTTGTGGACTTTGAGGAGTTTAGATAAAAACAAAATCTATTGGCTAAGGGGGTTATTATTTTGGGAAACTCAGAATTATCAAAATTCAGCACTATACATTGAATCTTTATTGTTTTAATTTTTATTTCCATATTAAAATAAAAATATAATAAATATGTTTTCAATTGTAAAGTTCAATCTCTAAGTAGTTTTTAAGGCTCTGTTTTAGATCCTTATATTGTACATAGTGAGGTTTAAAATATGTAAATATTGATACATATAGAAATATATAGAAGATGTTATCTTTTATATCTGTTCTAAACATTTAAGAGTTATCTATAGTTTAGTTTTCTTCTTAGACTTTGTAAAAGTATTATGTTATATATTATGTAAGTTGATATAAACTTACAATTAGTTAGACATTCATAGTAAAGTTGACCTTGTGATTCAGTGATTCTCCTACTGAGTATATGCCCCAGAGAAACTCCTATAACATGGCCACAAAAAGATATGTACAAAAAATTTATTACAACAGTGGGTATTATTTCAAAAAAGAAATATCTATCAAGATATTAAGTATCTAGTCAGACATGACCAACAGGGGAACAAAGGAATAGGGGCTCAGTCTCTAGAGTGCCCAAAGAATATTCCAATGGCAGCAGAATTCTGGGTATGCACATGTGCACTAGGCAGAGTTATGTAGAAGACAGGTGTCAATCAAATGACCTCACTTGCCAATCACCTAGGAATGCCTTGGGAACCACCCATCACAGCCCAAATATAAGGCAGACATTCCCACTCCTGGATCATTTTTGCCTTTCTGGGCTCCCCTCCTTATTGCCCTTCTGGGCTCCTCTTTTGCATTTCTGGGTTCTCTTTCTTTTTGCTTGCCTTTTGTGGCCTTTTTACTCTTTTGTGGCCATTTTGGCCCCTTTGTGTAAGTTATAGCTCTGGGACCATGTGCCTCCTTGGGGCATTCTTTGTCTTTCTAAAATATGTTTTAAATAAAACTATTAAATCTCAATGACCTGTGATTCTTCACTCCATCATTTGAGGAAGAACTGAGGAAAATGCTAACTACACGTCTGCGCCATCGTTATCCTTCTCCCTTTTCACTGCTGTTGGGGTTACACCAAACTCCAGTTGGCCCCAGTGGTGGCAGATAAATGAATAAATAATCTATAGAGTAGTCACATGATGGCATTGAAAGTGAATGAAGGAAGCTAAGCTGAACAGGGATGAGTCTTAGGAAAATAATAGTGAAAATGTCACGATAACTTGCTTCATAATTGTAAACATCACAATCATACTTGAAAATGGCTCTCCAAAGTAGTTCAGTATAATTGAAACAGTTAACAGTATGGAAGTAGACAAAAGAGGTTTACAAACTTTATTGAGCCCCACATTACAAATCTGTGAATTTAGGTTTATAAAGGTTTATAATGCATAACTCATAGGGTGTTTTGAGGTTTAAATGAATTAATAAATGTAAAATGACTTTACAGAACATTATTTTAAGTATTGTTTTTTGATTAATTTTATGTATATTCTACAGTCTATCAAATTTCTACTTTTCATGAGTATGTTCCAACGCATCAGTTCCACAAATGTCTCTTTATAAGTTTAAAACTTGCAGATTTTCCCAGATAAGTTTATAAAACATTTTTAGGAAAAAGGAAAATATCGTGCATATAAAAATGCTCTACTTAAGTATATAATCTTTGAAATTTAAGAGTTAGAAAATAATACTTTAAAACTTATTCTAAAATTATCCACCTCTTAGACATTGATTTAAAACATTTGTTTTAATAGTTCTTTGTTGTGCATATGCAGTTTTACACTTATAAATTAAATGGATTAATTTTATTTTGATTTTCTACTATTAGCTTTTCTATTGTATTTTCCTCTTGTTTTCTGTGAGTTACATAAATGAAACTGACATTATTGCTCATATAGCAGGCATATTTTTTTTGCCCCCGAATGCTGCCTTTTTGCTATTCAGTATATCTGGATACCAACTAATGCTAAATGAAGTTTGACATGTACCCCTAAGAAACAAAACTTAGAAATTGTGACTTCAAAGGAAACCTTGAATAAATAGGACACATTTGTGTCCACCCAGGCTAACATCCAACATATGCTTTAGCTTCCTGATGATGAGACAGAGCAAAATAGCCCCTAGGAAAGTTTGCAATTGTTTATTGCTCACTTGACCAGCATGTATAAATACCAGGCTTTCATCCTCTTATAATTAGTTTTTTTGAGAAAGTAAAAAGCACACAAAAGTAGATTTAATCATGTGTAGGATACTGAGATAGTAGTCATCAATATTGCATTCTGTATATAAAAGCTTACAAAGTGGTAAAATTCACTAATAGTAGGATATGTATTCATATAAGTTGTTTGAACAAATAGTTCTGGTGAGTTCTCAGAAAGTTATCTACCTCTCACACACTGTTGCTCATTTGACCCTTTTTGAAAAGATGTTGGGTCAAAGGCAAAAGCTCTTGTATCAAAAATATCCATTGCCCACCCCTTATCCTCACTTTACTCATTCATCCAAAAAATATTTTTAGAGCTTCCACTATTTTCCCCAATGCATTATGCCCAGCATTAGGGCCAAAGGCATCAAGGACCGAGCTCTGAGCTTTCAGATTTTGAGAGAGGTCACTGCATATATGCCAAATATTGTGCCAAATACATGGTTGCTACTACCAACTACATTTTACATTTGTGTGGCAGAATATGGTTTTTAAATATTTTTTCCCCTGTAAATTATCTTAGTTGACCCAGCTCAGTATATTTTCTGAGATGGGATATCATGACCCCTATTTTAAAGGAGAAGGGGTATCAAAGCTAAATATTTGGATCAATATTTTGGACATGTGGGGAGGTGAAAGTAATTTTTTTTCCTTGGCAAAAAAAAAAAAAAAAAAGAGCTTTACAAAATGCAGATTATAAAATAAGTTTTTTCAGCTGCCATTAGGTTTTAAGTCTGTTACTCATTTAACAAAAACAACCAAATAGTTCAACGAAATATACACATTTTTATTAAGGGAAACTTCAGACATGTGCACATGTCCCCTGTAGTTTCATAACTTTACCTCCTGATTAAAAAAAAAAACAACGCATAAACAAAATTTTGGTTTAGGGTCACAAATGTCAATTCATTTTTAACTAATAGGTTTCCCATCTTTTCCTCATGGTTTTATTTATCGGTTCCCATGTATATTTTATATATTCACAGTTAGGCTTGACCCATTAATCTTTTGCTACATAAGGCACAACACCCAGACTTAGCGACTTACAACACCAGTGAACACTCTCATAATTTTGAGGATGTATGGGCTCAGCTGGGTGTTTCTCACTTGGGATTCCTCCTGTGATTGCAGTGAGATGGTGGCTGAGACAAATCTTCTGAAAGCTTTCTTACTTACGTCTTTGGCTCTTGGGCTGAGGAGGCTGTAACAGCTAGGGGTAGCTCCTCATCTCTGTCTCACTATGGCTTTTCCTCGTGGTTGGGTTGGACTTTTACATAGTCAGACTTTTTATGTGGTAGCTGGTCTGTCCCAATGAGTGTACCCAGAGACCAAGGCTGAAATGAAAGTCGTCTTCTGACTTAGCCTAAGGGAAGTCACACAGTGTCACTTCCACCACATTCTGTTAATTAAAATGAATCACAGGGGCAGCCAAGGTTTAAGGGATAGGACATTATGAAGGTAAGAAAAAGAGAAAGCATAGTTTATTTGGGGAGGGGGGAATGAGATATCTATGGGGAATAACTGCAAGGAGGCTGGATCAAATCGTTTTGTCAAAATATTTTATAGTCGGTGGTATGAATTTCCATCACAAGTCTATTTGTCTCTTTTTTTTTTTCTAATTAGTCTTCATAATCATTGCCTAGATCAATTACAGTATTTTATTAGAGGTTAAGTACAAAGTACGTTGCTGGATAACTTATAATTTCCCTGTATCAACTCTTTGCCTATCTTTAGGTAATTTTGTATAAAATCTGGAGAAATGCTTCTTTCCATTACTTACTAGTTTTCAAAAATGAGTTGCTCATCTAGCATCCTTTAGTTGTAAAACTATTTTTAGATTACCAACTAAACTCATGACTTTCAATATATTTGCTGTGTGTCAATTTATTCGTTATTGACGTTCAAATTGCCCTATCTCTCTTCCATGGGCATCTCTTCAAGTTGGCTTGGAGCCCTTTTGATATCAGCTGTCAATGGTCTATGATAACTTCTGTGCTGTCTGCTATGATAAATTATTCCAGGTTTTTCTTGAAACTTATCTGCCTTCAACTTAGAAGCAACCCTTTCTTCAAAAAATCTTGACTCCTTCCTGTGGGAAATGGTAACTAAGACCATAATCTGTTTACCGTGGATGTTTATTGCTATTGATTGTTCATTACATCTAGGCCTTTCAGTAGTAAGAAAAAAAGAAAATGTTTTGTCTAAAGAAGAAAGACACAATGAACTTTTTTACATAGTTCCACTTTGAATTTCAGAGGACATGGCTATTATTCAGCCTCATCTATCACACTGCTAAAGATACTATCAACAGTGAGCTTTCAGAAGACTCCAGTCCCAGCCACCATCTCCATGCAATCTCACTGCACATTTTAAGATTTTTTATTGCATATTTGTTGTTGTTCTTGGAGTATATGCCAATGGAGATATGTAGACAAATTACTGTCTTTTAAAGTTACAGTTTCTACTAGTGTAGTTATACCACTAACTCAGTACAACAAATCCATTTAATTTTGCTTTAGATCATTAGGGATTTTTTAAAGCTGTGCTTTTGTTTAATAGTTATGTATAGCATTTCAAAGTAAAACAAAGACTATTCAAATAAGACTAGCCTTTCTCACTGTTACTTCTATCCTATTACCTCCTTCTCCTTAAACATAAGTTTAGTTTTGTTTTGTTTTAGAATTTTGGTATATCTTTTCATTGTACATATGCATTTGTATGCATGTGCATATAGTATATGTATACTTGTGTTTGTTCCCCTTAGCATTTCTTAGCTAATAGTAGTGCCTTGATTTTTTTCTGCCTAATATAGTGGATATTTTGTTCTACAGTATAAAGAACCACAAAATTTTGAAAAGATTTTTAAAAAGTCATCCAAGTCCCAATTCCATAGGATTAAGCTTTGTAGCTGTGTTAGCTGCTTAGATCAAAATATATTCGTTGGTACAACCTTAGCCATCAATAAATCACATTTTCAAGTGATTTTTCTTTTTATATGTGAAAATGAAACATTTTTTTTCTTTGCACACCACAAAACAATGACACATCCACTAGTTTTATCTGTATAGAGACTTTAAAATTAGGCTGTAAGTCAGAAATGCTTAATTTTATCATATAAAATATATATGCTCTGATTTGTTTAAATTTGCTAGAACCTAGTTCATATCATCTGCTTGTGCTGAGTCCAGTCTGCTTAGTCAGATTAAATGCTCATGTTAATTGTAGTCTTTTTAATAGATAGATCTGTTTTATATTAATACATGAAATTATATTTTTTTTAGTATATTTTTATTTTTATATTGATGGTATATTTAAAAATTTAGATATGAACCTAATTAATTATAGTTTGAAGGATTAATTAATTAAAACTTTGAAAGATTTTCTGCTTTTGTTTTAGAGACATTGCGAAAATGCACACCTAAGAACTATAAATTAATTGTATTTATATGTGCCACAAATTGAGGCTTAAAGTAACTATCAAATTCATTTGTCTCAAATAGTAATTCTCCTTCAGAAATACGATCTTATAGGTCACATTTTGAAAGAAGGGAAGGCGAAATAATAGCTATTGGAATGTGGGGAAATAGGAAATAAAAGCTATAATGATTTGTCTTTAGAAATGAATTTTTTTGGTACTTTATCATGTGGCCATAGAACACCTCACATATATGGCAGAGTCCCTAGGTGCCTGATATACCCATTCTAATATGTTTTCTAGCTTTCTTTCAAGGGTATCAAGAGCCTTTGCTCAGATAGATGTATAGAAAAAGGAAGAAACAGAGAAACAAGGAAAAAAGCCAGTAGTAAAATCCATTTGGAGTGCTCTGCAGACAACACAGCAGTTTTCTTAGTGTAATGAGAAGCCAGTCAGGTATCCAAACTCACAAGAAATGGCAATAATAAAAACATCTCTTCAATAAAAAAGTCCCACACTTTAGTTTCAACTACCAATTTATAACCAAACTCTGATAATTTAATATAGAAAAACTGAAAAGTCATTGGTACATATGTCTTATAAATAAACCTAACACCTTGGTAGGTTATGTTCTCTGGAGCCAAATAGGACCACTGTTTTAGAATGTGAATTTTAAAGTGGTTTCATTATTACTATTAATACTTACTCATGTCACACTTCATATTAATGAAACACTACTTAGATCATTATATCTGCCCACAGAAAACATGAACCATCTAACACCTATTTACAAAAGAAACTCAGCTCTGCTTATTAAACACACTCTCTCTCTCTCTCTCTCTCTCTCTCTCTCTCACTGACTTACCACACAACTTATATAACTACTGCTCCTATACTATCCAAAACCAAATAGGTATTCTAGCATTCACTGGAAAACTATCGCCAACATATAATTTGCTGTCTATTCAGAAGAATAAGTCATTTGAGCAAAAGTGGTAAAAGAATACAGTAATTAGATGAGCAACTGTCAGATTAAGAACAAAATCAAATAATAGTACTTTGTCTTTATGTCAAAGATAATTAACATATAACTCTGAATTAACTTGGGATAGGTAATGCCAAAGCCTCTCAGTTAACCAGAAACTTCATATTTCTCAGTTTTTTTTTTAATTAATTAATTAATTTTTTATGGCAACATTGGTTAATGAAATTCAAGAAGTTTCAGTTGTATGCTTTAACAGTAAGGCATATACGTACATATACATCTACATTGTGTGTTCACCTCCCATAGTTAGATTTTTTTTTTTATCACCACGTATTTGACCCCCCAGTTTTTCATTACAGTTTTAACCTGATGAATACAATGATAAATACACTTGGTGATTTATGCAGTTTTACTTCCCCTTATGGAGGACAAAGTCTGATTAAAAGAGAACTAAGATGAGTCTCTAAAGAGTTCTCTCTCTCTTGCTAATTTTCTCTGTGCAAAGCACTGTACCTTAGTAGTTACCTTAAGTCTATTTTGGTAAAAGAAGGGCATAAATATATTATCATTAAAAGATATTACTCAGCCATAAGAAGAGATGAAATACTGCCATTTGTGACAACATGGTTGGACCTTGAGATAATCATGCTAAGCAAAACAAGCCAGATAGAAAAAGTTGAAAGTATCATTTATATGTGAGATAGAAACCTAAAAGCAATAAATGAACAGGACAAACAAACAGACTCATGGACATGGACTGCAGACTAGTGGTTACCAGAGGGGAGAGAATGTGGGAGGAGCGGGGAGGTAGACAGGTAAAGGGGTCAAATATAAGGAGGTAGGAAGAAGGTGAAGTGGGTAAAGGGGAACAAATATATGGTAGCTGCAGGAAACTGGACTTTGGGTGGTAAACACAGTAGAACATACTGATGTCAAATTATAATATACACCTGAAAATTATATAACTGTGTTAATTGATATTACCCCAATAAACTTAAAAAACAAAAGATAATCTGAACATAGTCAGGATTTACAGATTGAATAAATTCACTCTTCTCACCCCTTTAAGGGAATAAAATAAATTCAAATTATCTTCAAACAGCATGTTTGACATGCGTTACTTCTGGTTGAAGTGCGCCTACTCTAAGGCTAGGCATACATTATAGTATTGCTTTATCTGTGTAGACTCTAAAAACAAGTGTCAGTACTTTCTAGTTTTCTTTCCTTAGTTTGGTACTCTATTCTTCTTCAAGACTGGCCTCTGTATATTAGTCTTGGGAAGCTTGAAATGACTCTAAAGGAAGCAACACTTTACATGGCAAGATGAAATAATGTGTAGATTTATGTCTTTCTAGATTGGATAGTATTCTTATTTTTTTTTATGTGACTAGCAATTTTATTCATTCATTCATTCATTCATTCAGTAACCATATATTAGCACTGTGTATATAGGTGATGTGATAGATCTTGGAGGTATACAAAGAATAACACTGTTTCCTTCCCTCAAAAAACTCTTTGACTATTGGAGGATACAGCTTAGCAGACCAGTGATTTGCAGTATTGTGTGAGAAGTTATCTGAGTGGCATATACCTAAGGTGGCTATGGGGGTAATCTAGAAAAGCTTCCTTAAGTAAGTAACACTTTGCTCAATTTTAAGAATAAGAAGTATAGCCAGATAAAGTCATTAGAAAGGATGTGGAAGGAAACACTGTGGCCAGAGGCAAGAGAGCTCATGGAACACAGGAAGCAGTTGTGCAGAGTTTGAACGTAGGGAGAGTAGAGGTGTGGAGTAGCAGACGGGTTCTGGATCATGGAAAATCAGGTCTGCCATGCTGAGGAGTTTATTTTGAATTCTATAGGCAGTGGAAATTCAGTGAATGAAAACAGTATTTAATTCAGGGAACTCAGGACCTAGGAACATATTTGGGTGATTTATGGGACATATTTTGGATGAGGTTTTATGCTGATTTGAAGGAGCCCAGGCTGGGAGAGAGGCAAAGACATAGGAAAGAGCAAGTATTAGTACCCAATATCCATCTCTTTGTTCACATTTCCTGGACAATTCCAGTATCCGTTAATTAGATTTTCTTATTTTTTTAATAGTTGTCTTTGTGACTTGGTCTTTTTATTTCTATGTCTGCTCCTTCTGATCTTTTGTTAAACCTTCCTCAATTTGGAAGTGAATTAATAAACTAGTGTCAACTATTTTTCAAATTTTGTTTTCAAGAATAATTTAGTTTTAAAAACTTAAGTGTTGTGGACTTTTAAAAAATCTGTAATAGCCCAACTGGTTTATGTCAACATTTTGGAAAGAATACCAGTCTTTAAAACAGCATTAAAGATATAAATCTTTGGAGGAGTGAAGAATGCCTGGTGCATGCTAATTTTATACCTATCCAGGTGGAAGAGAGTGAGGAATAGCCAAAGCCATAGATAGAACAAAGGGATGTCAGTCACAACCTGGCCTCAGTTTGGGCTTAGCTTTCGTCACGAATCCCATATCAGTGGTTTATTTACTTATTTCTAACCTCTATCATATTAAGATCTTACTTTGACAAATCACATTTTGATTTATAGTCTGTGCTTTTGGCACGTGCTTTAATGGCATTAGCCAACTCCAGACACACACTGAATTCATTATGTACCTTATGTATGTAAGTAGTAATACTTCCTTTTAATGAACATACGGTCACATCAAAGTGCTGGGAGGTTGTTTTACAAAAGCATATTTGTGCAGCGCTCCTCGGAAGTTTGAGACGTGTGTTAAGTTGAAGACTAATATGCTGTATTTAAAGTTATATTTTAATGGAGTAATATATTATAATTTTGCCCTCTCCTTAAGGTGAATAGACTGTTATAGTCTGTTTGAGTCTTTGATTCTTAGGCTTAGGTTTTTAATTAGAATTCAGCTATTTTTTTACATGTATTTTTTTTATTTGAGACCAGATGAATTAAAAACTCATAAAGTAAAACTGACTTTGAATTTGTATGCTGAACTATGATATGGATAAAGAGTTAGATGAATGACTTTTTTTCTTATTGTCTTTAAGTGGTAAGAAATTCACAGAATCTGTTTTTATAGGTAGCTCTGTCTATGGCAGCACTAAATCTTGACTGTATCTACTAAAGTATTTCTTGTCCTTAAAAATATGGATACCCTTCCATAAATTTCAAGGGCAGGGCTTTCTCAAGGCAGTGTGGTAGAAGAAGAGAAGTGAACTAGGAACCGGCAAGGTCTGGCCTGACTATAAGCTGTCTTCCAAGGAGAGTGGCTAGCATTCCAAACCACCTATGTTAAGCCAACTTGGCAATCTTAATACTCATTTCAGCCCTCATTAGTGTGTGGGAGTCTGATGGTGGATCTGAGCAGGGAAGCTGTTTTCTCAATGAAGTGATGATCCTCGGGGTCAAGTGCATGACAACATCTTGGCAATTCTTTGGGAGAAGGGGGCTAGTCTATGGAGGATATTAGGCATCTTTTTGAACTAGAGAAATAAAGGCCAGCCCTTGATGGAAGAGCTAGGCAGATGTCAGAGCTCTGAGCAAGCTAACTGAGATAAAAGCTGAGTTCTAGTCCAAGAAGGACCATAGAGTGCAAAGTAGATATTGGGCAGAGACTCTTATGCTTGGTGTAAATGGCAGGTGCGACAGCAGCCTGGTAAACATTAGAGATTCCCTTGTCTAGGGGTTCCCTGTAGGCTGATAACAGTTTGTGGGCAGATTCTAATTCTGCAGGGATAGGACTCCCTCATATATTGCCAAGTATGATCAAGATTGACTCAGGACGACTCAGTGACTGCTTAGGGCTGAGCCTGCTTTGTTGAAGGTTTTCAGTAATTACATCTGGGTGAGGGTACTTTGCCTCTCTCACATAGAAACTAATGGATCTTTATTTGACAGTAACCATTGGCTAACATTTCCAGGAAGACTTTGAGAATTACAAGAAATTCAACTCACTGAAACATGATATTTGATTCTTTTACTTTTCATTATACAGCAAAAGTATAAATATCAGTGGTAGTCATATGTCCTAGCCTTGTATATAGAAGTTGAAAGTAAAACTAATAAATATATTTTCAGTTTGGTGTAGTGTTGTATAATGTACAAATTTATTTATTTTTATATTAGAGGAAAAAGAAGTGTCAGGGTGTGGTTAGATTTTGTTTGTTTTGTTGGTTTTTCACATGTAAGATTTGCTGCATGTTACTGTGCTCCAACTTTTCGAGACAAAGGGAACATTTTTTGATATTCTTTAAAAGCTTTATGTGAAAGCTATTTTAATGGTACTATTTAATTTTAATTTATGTAATAGTTTATTAGAAGTGAGTCTATAGCCTATTTATTGAATTACATCATCTTTAAGTTCTTGCATATTTATTGAGTGCAGATTTAAACTGAATTCTCTAGAATATCAGATGTCTTTCTCAAGTATACAGGGGGCATCGATTAGATCTATAGTCAGTTATTCTCCCTCACACCCACCCCCGGAGGGGAAGTTTTGAACAACCACTGTTTTATGTTATGGAAACGTCAGCAACACATGTGAGGATATAGGCAACTTCACCTGAACCAAATTAATGATAGATTTGTCATTGGGAACCCCCATCAGTGTAATGGTGGTGGTGGCAACGAAAATAACCTTCCCTCTTTCTCTTCCTTCCTTTCTCCCTCCCTCCCTTCCATCCTTCCTTTCTTTTTCCCTTTTAATAAATTTACTCCCTGCCCCCAGCTTTATTGAGGTATAATTGACAAATAAAATGATAAGATATTCAAAGTATACAGTGTGATGATTTGAGATACACACACACACACACATCATGAAAGGATTCCCCTCAATGAGTTATAAAATTTTAACATTTTTAAAATCACAATATGCAAACATACACAAAAGTAGAATAGGATTTTGAACCCATCTGTACCATCTCTAGCTATAACAGTTATCAACTCATGAGTAATCTTATTTAATTTATTCTTTTTTCTCTTTTCCTTTCATATCTTTTTTCTCCTCCTAGAGCAGTGAACAAATCCCTACCAGCCTCTTATTTTGTATACTGAGAATGGTTTTTAAATTTTTAAATGGTTAAAATGTTGTGGCACCAAATCATATAAAATTTAAGGGTTAGTGTCCATAAAAAGTTTCATTGGAACACATCCATGTTCGTTCATTTAGGTATGGCCAACAGCAGAGCTGAGTAAGTCAATAGAGATTGTATGGCATTTACAGGAAAAGTGTGTAAATCTACACTTAGAACATTTTAAAGCACATTTACCTGATAAGGCCTATTGTTCATATTTTTAACAATATACTCTATAGATACCATGTCATTACTACATCCAATTAAATTAAGGACAATTTTCAGTATCATCCAATACATTATTTATATTCAAATTTTATGAGAGTTTGGCAATTTAGCAGTTGAAGTATCATTGAAGGTTAGAACACTGAAACAAAACTCTGTGTGTGTGTGTGTAAATGGATTATTTTTTAATTTAGAAATGTATTTTCAAATTAGATAATAGACTTCAGCTATCTAATTTATTTTTCTAGTCCTTTGAAAGTATGCATAGTCATACAGAGTCATCAGCAACTTACTACTCAAGCTAATTTCTCAAAAGCAGATGTTTTCTCCTACAATGTCTATTCTGTTTTTCTCCTTTGTGTTCACCTTTCCAGAAGAATAAATCTGTTAGCTTTTAAAATACGTCTAGAGGAGTCGGCCTAGTATTTTATGTATGTGGCTGCAATATTGACATAATTTCAATAATAACTATATTGTATATATATTTCTGTTTGTGTCTTTTTATCTGAATAGCATCAGACAGTCTATTAGCTATTAGGAGGAAGTTAGTGACATTAAGCGAAAGGCCTTGTTTGGCTATTTCTCATAGTCTTCTGCCTTGGCACATGCTCCTAGCTATAAAGGTTCGGAATATCTATTTTTTTTTTTTAATTTCTCTCAGGGTGATCACCTGCTGCTAAATTGATGGGGACTAGCCAGACTCACAGAATATTGAATTATAAGTTGGTTAATTTAGACAACAAATAGTTTAGCACCTTTCTACATGCCAGGCTCTGTTGTCCATGTTGAAAATAAATTGGTGATAGTGGTGGTTCGGTGGATAAAACTAAATTCCTACCCCTAATTTAGTAATTCCTGTAAGAAACAAAACATTCATGTGGATCAGATGACTTATAGTTGCTGTTAAAAAATCAGGTAGAACAAACCTATTAAAGCCAAATTAAGATCAGGATTTTGCTTAGTAAATATCAAATTTGAGCAGAAGCAATTGGATGTTCTTACTATAGACTTTGTGTTGGTTAAAGATGTGTTTGTCAAGTGAGCCTGAGGTTTTGTTTTACAGTTAAAAAGAGAATCAAATTCTTATTTTCTTCCTCTTTTAGAATTTTAAGCCTCAAATAAAGTTTCTCAATAAACATCGAATCTGGGTTGTGAAGACATATTCTGGAACCGAAGAGTAAAGATGATTTGGATAACAAATTAAAGATTGTCTCACACAAAATGAGAGGGAAAGTAAATTGAGAACAAGGAAATATTCATTAAAAATAATAGTTTCATTTTTATAAGGCTTCCACAAGTACTCTAATTTGTTTATTTCAGTGTCTCTAGAAGATTGGCAGAGAAGTTGGTGTAGACCCTACTTTGCAGATGAAGAACAGACACTGATGGTTCTGAGTAAAGGGATGTGTCAAGCTGTGTCCTGAACTCAGGTGTCCTGAGTCTCCAGGCCCAGTGCTCTCCCTGGGTGGTAGAGAGTTAGTCTGCTTTTCATGTTAATGTGATAGTACACATTCTTTTCAGACAATCAGGACATTGGGCTCTGGTCAGGCTGATTTGATAACAGCTCGATAAGGTGTGGAATCTTCCTATGATTAGAGAGAAATTTGATAAGATACCAGACTGCCTCTGCAACAGATAAAGGTTCTCAAAAGGCTGCTTCCGCTTAGAATTCCCCAGTTGGTCCATAGCACAGGGTTCTGTGTATTTATTATGTAGCTCACACTCAGAATCACTCCTGGGGCAGGTTGAGTCATTCTCGCAGGTTTGTAAAAGTTGTGTGCATGTACTCACACACAAATGAGGAGAGGAGTACTGAAAGGTGGTTCTGTGTGAGTAAAAGGATCCACTTACTCTTGCCAGTCCTTTTATGGAAGGTGGATTAGTTTGCTCTTCAAAGACTTATTTTGTTTTAGAATTATATTCTCACTTTGTTATAGAATTACAGTTTTAGGTTTTCAGCTGGTTTATCTGAAATTCTGTGATCATAACTTACACAATTGGAAGAGCTGGAAGGAGATCACGAAGTTCCACTCTGTAGCTTGAGCCAAAAAGGAAACTGAGGCACAGGGGTTGGGACTTACCAGGTTTTTAGTCTCAAGCAAAAGAAAAATATATATGGCAGAGTTAAGGAGAAAAGAACTTTTTGAGAGGACATTGAACAACAGGCAAAAATACTAGGAAAGCTGAAGACAAAGCCTGAAAAATAAGGGACCAAAAATGAATTGTAGCAAGCAAAGCCACAGGTGGAATCCTATCCTGGGACCAGTGCAGTGAAGATGTCATGCTGCTCACCATGCATGGCATCTTGTTCTGCTACCACTGCTGACAACTCTGCCACTGCTGCTCTTAGAAGGAGATGGTGCTGCTGCTGCTTTGCCTCTACCCTCAGATTGTGTTCTTCACACCCAGTTCTCTGGGTCACTAGCTCTAGACTGTTATCTGTATGGAGAGTGACCCATTACTGGAGTCAGGTTAGAGGCCTGTGTCCCAAGTGCCTTCTTTCTCTCTTGTGGGGGGCTGACTCTGCCTTTCTGTAAATAAGGCTTATGTGATGGCAAGAAAGGAGGTTAGATGCTGGGAATCAAAAACCAACAAACAAAACTTAGACATTTATTCATGACAGAAGTAGACCCAGGAGGTGGCTATTTGAAGGATTAGAACTTGGGTCTTTTGATTTTTCCTAATTTATAACAATTTATTGATTTCCTTTGTAAAAATTGGCAGAGACTCCTCATTTTAAAGAGAAAATTAAGTCCTCAAGATTAGAATTTGGTGAATCTAACATTTTGAAACACTTATTCCATCAATGCTGTTTCCTCTGGATGGAAGACCATTTTTCTATCTTCCTATTTTTATGACACATGCAAATATATACCTTGCTTGTCTGGTAGAAAAGTGAAGAAAGAAAAGAGAAACAAAAAGAGCAAACAGTATTCTTAAAGTGTAGAGATTTGTAATTTATTGTTACACATTTCAGGAAAAGTTAGCTACATTGATGAGCAATGAACTGTTTAGAACTGAAGAGTATACCATTTTTTTTTCTTTTAATATTTTAGGCAGTAGCCATATCTTTTAATTAAGGTATAAAGTAGTCTTGAATTTCCAGTATTTTTTTTTACCTTTTAATAATAATAGTTAATATTTGTGGGAAATGATTATAACATATATTACCTGTCTCAGTTATTCCTCTCTTTATCCCTATGTCAATCCCATTATCATTCCCCTTATAAAGATGAGTGAAAAGAACCTTAAGTGAAGCAACTAGCATGAGGTTTCACACTTGGTGGGGATGAGACTTTAACTGAAGCACACACTCCTATGAAAGAAGTTTGCAGGTCTTCCTATAACATAAGAGAGAAAAGATGTGTGTGGAGTACTATGTTCAGTGATATTTTAGGAAAACCGCAGAGGAAAGAGAAAGGCTATGCGCTAACAAAAGGGGAGACGTTTTTGGAACTTGTGACTTTTGCAAGTTAGACTATAAATTTGCTCTTGTATTTCTGGATTCTGGGGTGGCTGGTCCGGTCTGTTTCAATTTTTGCTCCCCACAGTGATACTTAGCTCAATGTCTGGCACATTGCAGGAATATAATAAATATTTGTAAAAAAAAATAAAAAAATAAAAATCTCAAGCATTCGCAGGATAGTTATCTTGGGTTAAGACACCATGTTTTCCATACTGCAGCTCTTAGTAAAGAAAGACCCTTATCCTTAAGGCTGGACAGTCTAAGATGGTTTGTCTGTAACTTTAGTTTATTTCACAAGCAAGGAAGAGGACCTGTGGCTTTAGGTCACACAGTTGTATGGTCTGTAAAAGGGTCTCTACAGTGTGTCTTGCTTCCTGACTGTTCAGCTTTATTCCAATTAATTTTTGTCACGTTGTTCCTTTTCCCTTTTTTCTTCCTTAAGAAGTATAAAAACCTATTTTTGGCTTATGCTCAAGAGAGAATTAATTGTCCTACATAGATATGGTGGTGAGGGGTCTTCATTGTAAACTGATGTATAGAATATTTGTTGTACAGATATAGCTAATGAATACTGAAAGCATTCCATTGTTTTTAGTTTCATTTGTGGTTTTATTTTTATTCAGCTCTAGCTAGATTGCTAAGTGTCTGAAAAGTAGAAAATTTCATTAGATTCATTAAAAACTTTTTCAAGAAAGGAGAGTCCTGAGGGTATAGAAACTTTATGTACTTAAATATGTCATGTTAAGGCAATTCACAATGTTTCGTTTACATGGGGCCAAAGACCACAGATCTACACTGATTGCTAATTATTCAGATTGTAAATAGCTTATTCGGGAACTTAGGGAGAGACAAAAGAAGCATAAAGGAACAAAAGGCCCACGATAATGAAAAGGATATTGTGAAGAGAAGGGCCAGGCAGAATTATGATGCAGGTCACATCCTGTGCCTGTATTTAATTGTACCTTTGTATTTAATAATAAAAATGATTACATGCTCAGTGCTAACAGGTGTCCGTTCCTGAGAACCGTAGTATGGATAAGTGACAGCGAATTTCTCCAATTCATAAACTTTGAATTTTGCGCTTTTATTGTGAGTTTTACTAGTCTATATTAGAAGACATTTCCTGCAAAAACGTACATTAACTCAGGAAAATTTTTAAACTTAATTTCTGGTAAGTGTACATAAAATATAGGTGAAAATTTTAAAGAATGAATGAAAAAAATTACTTCGCAGGCACTATTTAATCAAATGTGGTCATGCTAATATAGTCACATTTCTGATAGTTTATGCTTCAGATAAGCTTTAGATATAATTGAAAATTAGCAGTGATTATAGTTTACGGGATCTAGTCTTGCTGTTAGGACTCAATTGCCTTCTCTGTATTTTCTCTACTTCTTTCTAATCTTGACCACTTTTCTTAACTGCCATGCCTAAAATATAGCCCCTGTCCCAGGAAGTTGCTCTCCCTGCCACCTATATTTTTCTTTTTTCTATTATTGCAATTTTTAATTGTCTTAATTAATTTTAGTTGTTTTTTTCTCTCCACATTAAAATGTCATTCCACAAAGCAGAGACTAGGATATTCTTATTCTTCCTACTCAGTGGATCCCTGGTGCCTAGCATTATGCCTGGCTCACAACATGTACTCAATCAATATTTGTTAAAGGGCTCTGTCACTGGCTGTCCTAATCATACATCAAACACTTACTTGCTTCCACGTTATTACTGGTCTTCTTTTGCTTGTGTTTTCACCAAAGGTCTTGTGATAGAAGACATTTTGTTTCCATTGTCTGCTGGGTAGCTAGTTTGAGAGATAATAGGCCCTTGGTTCAGTGGAGACCACAGCCATAGTGGGGGTAGGGCTGAGGGGCTGGAGACTGTTCTTGGAATCTCTAAGCCTTGAGCATATTTTCTTTATTTGATAATCTCTGACCCGTGATTATGTCCTATAACCATGTACATTAACTTATTTATTCGTTTAACAAATATTTGAATATCTACTAGGTAGAAAATGCTATGTGGTAGGTATTGGGAAAGCAAAATTGAATAAGATGCACTCTGTTCTTTTAGGAACATATTATTAGAATCAAGTTTCCCTTTTCGGGTGTCCATTCTAAACCCAATTCCCAGCACAGTCCCTGGCACATTAAAAGCATTGCGTATATATTCTCTCAACAAATGAGTGTTAAATACAAATGTTTAGGAAATAGTTTGTGCTGTAATAAGCATATATACAAAGTGCATGAAGCTCAGAGGAGAGAAGGCTATTGTGTTTGAGGAGAGTCAGGGAAGGTTTTCATTAAGGAAAGATGAAAAGGTGGTAGTTTACCAAGTGGGGTGAGATGTTCCATGGAGTAGGGACAACATGAGCAAAAGGCCGGAGATGTGAAAGAGGAGCAGTGTTTGAGGATTAAGGTCACAGGATGGAGTGGTGGGCATTGGGACTGTGCTTTAATTCAGATACCTTGTGCAGTAAATAGCTCTTGTGGCACAAACTAATTACATCACCACCATTTATTTATAGCATTTTTACAGGAAAATGAATTGTGTTCTAATTAGCCATCTTAGAATACAGTTTTGAAGATAGACCCTGTTTTTCAGTTGGGACTAACTTTATTAGAAAATTGGTTACATTGCTTGTATAAATTATCTATTCCCACAATTCCATACAGCAGCAACCATAAAACTTCATCAACATAAAAACCATTAGGATTTGTGGCTTATGCATTGAAGTGGTTAAGATTCATCTGGTCTGTGCTGAACTTGCACTCATGTTTGGAGGTGTTGACTGTCAGATGACGTAAGATGGCCTTGGCTGGGATGACTGGGGCAACTTGCCACATGCCTCTTATCAGAGTGTCCATCGTTTTCATGGCATTGGCATAGCCTCCTCCTCCACCCCTCGCCATATCTACTAATGCTCCAAAATTCACCAAAACAATTCACCAAAAATGATTTTACATAGTTGAGTCCAGAGTCTGAGTGAGAAAGGACACTGTGAAGACACATGGCAAATGGCACAGTTACAGGGAGGGGTGAAGAATTGGAACAGTTTTTTGCAATATACTACATAGCCTATGAAGGCTGATCAAATCATGATTTCAGATCTAAAGGAAGAATATGATTTCTGATTTTATTTTTCTGATTTACTTTATAAAGCACCTGTCATTTGGTCTTTATTAATGTCTATTCTCTTTTCAGACATGAGAAAAACCAGAAATCAGGAAAGGGTTGCAGTGAAATCTTGAAATGATAGATAGCTGTGGAAGGTCAGCCATTACATTCATTGTCTAATTTCAGAGGAGCCACCCAGTTCCTCTCCTTTTATAGGACACTGAAGCCCATAGAAGTCCTCAAAACTTGTGACCTAATCATCCCAAGTCCAGAGCCATTCTCCATTGTATCTTAGAAGGTACATGCCTCCTAAATTGTTTCATGTGTCTCCTTGATCCCCACTACTACCCACAAAAATTATAACTTTTATGAATACTATACTCTTTACTGTCATCACAATTTACCATGAAAAAGCATGTTTTCATTTTGAGTTTTCCTTTTTCCGTTTATTCATCATATGTACTTAAACCAGAATTTAGTAATCTCTCCCCCTCCACACTCATGCACACTTTTTTACTCTGCCTCAATCTTTACTCTTCCCATCAGACAGGGCAATTTTAAATATAACGATTATTTTAAATCAACTTGAGTTTGGTAGGTTATTAGCCTTTGACTTATCTTTGCCTGACTGCTAAAGAGAAGCTGCCTGAGAGGTCATTGTGACACTGTCAGTCTGAGACATTGAAACATGCCCCGTACAGTTTGTTAGAAATGGGATTAAATCTTTAGGGAAGTATTTTTTCTTTCAAACATCCTCCCCTCTCCCTTCTTCTAGAAGTAGAGTCAGGGCACGGAGAGATGGAAAAGAAATATTTTTAACATTTTAACAGTGGCAATTTTAATTTACAGAAAAGTCATGGACAAATGCTATTTTAAAGACTATTTTTTTCTAACAAACTTTCTGTATGAATCCCTGGGTTCACATATCTAGGTCTGTGCACTGTAAATGGCCATTTAAAAGTGTGGTGTATTAAAAGAAGATTGTATATAGAATTTTATAGCATCACAGAATTTTAGATCTGAATGACCAAGGTAAGTTGTTACTTCTTTCTTTTTTCTTTTTTTTTTTTTTTGTGTATTTACTCATTCTTCATACCGTTTACACATTCAATGATTATTTTTCTTTTTTCAGCTATTTTGCATGTTATCTTAGTTGCCAAACTTTGAAACCCTCCAAGGCGTGCAATATTGCTATATCTCCAAAATATTTATATTTGAGGTCTATTCTATGATTGCATCCTAAAATATTTTTCATTTAAAATCTCTCTCACTGTCCCGTGTGCAAGGCCATTGAGGAGTAAGGCAAATCCTTCTCAACCACCACCGACCTACATTCTTTTTGGTGGATTGATTTAACATTTTGTTTTTCTAAACAAGGGAAAACAGTTATAGTTCCACCTCTTATGTGCTTCCTCTCATATGAATTGTAAGTTCAGTATGTGCACATATGTAAGATTTCAAGTGCAAAAGAAGAAGAGAAGGAAACAGATTTTCACAGTCCCCGTCTGGGTCCTTGTGTTGGTGCCAATGGAAAGTTATTCCCTGCTTAGTGAATAGTATGTTCCCTGGCTCAAAGGCAACAAATTTGAAAATCCAAACTTAATAAGCAGATCAATTGGGTGGGGGAATTGAGATTATTGTATCACATTCCAATGACATGCAGTGTTGTCAAAAAACTTCTTTTCTCAAGAAATAAAATTTCAGGAGGCGTACAGATACCTTGCAAAATGTCAGGAGAGGGGGCTGGGAGGAATTTAGTTAAGAAGAGTGAAAATATACCACTTATCCCAGGAAGCATACACTGTGAGCATCTGGGTATCTCAGGGTAAAGGGTGAATTTAATGTGGGTAGGGGAGTAGGTCTGCTATGAATCCAAGGAGGTACATGAATTAATATGAAATGTCTGCAGAGACAGGAGCTTCTGGGTGAAGGTGTGAGCTCCTGGGCCCAGAGGAAAGTCAATTTACTCCTCAATTTCTAGGAGCTTCCAATAACTGTGTTTGCTTTCCCCTGCAAACAAGAGGAAACTTCGAGGATAAGTCTTGAGGGAATCATTCATAACCATTTCCTCTTCCATCCCACTTATTCAACTTAAATATAAAGCCTAGTTTGGGTTTAAGTTCAGATTTTATACATTTCTGGGATTTCTCTGCTCCCCTTAAATTTCTTTGCAGCAACTTATTGATGTCTGAAATTTCTGAAACATTAGACAAAGCTTTCAATTCCGTAGTTACAGATAAGACTGTATAAATCTATAAAGACTACAAAGTTTTATAAAGTGTATATGAAATTATGATAAAGTTAAACCTTTAAGACTATATACCTGAGACTATAAATAATCTTATTTATCTATGGAATTGGGCTACACTTAACACTTACTGGATACCTGTTCTGTGCTTGCTACTAACAAGGGAAAAACAAGATGAGCAAGTAAGGCTTCTTCCTTTCCCATGACTGGGATAGAAGACATGGGAAATTGAGTAATTGCAATGGAATATAAATTCTATGAGAATAGAGATCAGAAATATGCCATATCTTTCTCACTGTTGTGTTCCTTGCATTTGTCAAAGTGCCTGACTCACAACCAAAGCTTGTAATTTTTTTAAGTCAATGGATACATGGATGAATATAGCATCATAAAGACTATAAAAATGTATGTACAAGATATAATGTCTACTCAGGAGAAGGAATGAACAACTTTGCCTTAGAGGGATGCAGATAAGGGACGACTTCATGGGGTGATATTTGAACCAGATCATGAGAGAGGAATAGGAGTGATTCAGAGCTTCCGTAATGGTATTCCAGCCAGAAGAATGAGTGTGGGCAAAAGCAAGATGTGAAATGACATGGATATTCAGGGAGTTGCAAATAATATGACGTTCCTAGATAGTGAGAATAATGGAAATAGAATTCTGGCAGAGAGGCCTCATACCACCAAGTGCCTTCTTAAATAAGTGACATACCTGATTCAAGTCAAGGCAAGTGCTGCCGGGTATCAGGGCAGGCATGCAAAATAAGAACTGAAGGAACTTATTTTCACCTCACACTTTTGATTGAGGTTAATCTTGTTTACCTTCAGAAGTATAGGGATTTAGAAGCTAATTAGGGAGACATTTCTTGGTACAGAAGTAAAAGAGCCTGATGACCCATACCAATACTGTTCTAATAAGATTTTATATTTTAAAAAGGTACTAAAAGAAAGATTTTTTTGAAGCTTAAAGTTTTATTACCAGATGACTGTGTAGTAGATATATGACTTTACCAAGGAATCTGTCGTTTAATAAATGGGATTTCTGCCTGGTTCATTTGAACAGTGACTTCACATAGGATTTAAAATAGTTAATTTACACATGGCTTTCCAGAGACTTGTCCTTTGTGTAAATCAAGGAACACCTGGATGGATGCGTGTTTCACTACCATACAAATATGAGGTGGATTTTTTGTGATTTTTTTTTCTACTAGAAAGATTGGATGGGATGGGTATTCTCTTTAGATGTATAATCTCTTTAAAGAAAAGATCTATAATGGAATTTCTTGTTTCATTTCTTTGGAATCTTTGTATGCATTTTGTTTCGTGGAGCATATTCCAATTTGAAATAAGGAGCACTACATTAATAAAAGTTGGTTTCTTAAAATATACCTTACTGACTATGTTTTCTTAGCAACGTTAGGGTCATGCTGAGTTGGAATTAATAGAATGCTACACTTCTTCCCACTTCTAGCTCAGCTACTACTGATGCTATTGTTTACTTCTACTTTCATTCTATTAATTTTTGGATAAAATAACTTTTCATCCTGCATTTTGAAGTTTAATGTGCATTCTTCACTTGATAGAGGATTTAATTTTGAGGGAAAGGTTCTTGGTTGATTGTATTAGTTGAGCAGTTTTAGAATAAGATGTTTGCAGGGAGGGGTGGCAGCATCTCCTGTCATTGATTCTCTCTTTATAACTTTGCCCTTTTAGCTGGAACAGATTACCGGTGTAGTGCTTCTGGCCCTGCACAGACTGAATCACAAGGAAGAAACTTTACATAAACCATTTATACTAAATGTTTGGTATGCTGGCAACATAAATCAACAACAATATTCATTACAAATTTATCCCTTTATCAGTATTATCTTGATAGAAATGATCCCAATATGTGGAAATTTGAACCCTGCTTCAATACATCTAGCCCTGGGTAATTAATTATTCAGGGCACAGAGAACCTGGCCCTTGCAATGTAGAGTAATTCTTCCTGGTCAGCGTTAACTCCACTGGCAATAATAAATAGAAAAAGTCTCTAGTGATGCCAGTATTTTAAAGTGATTAATCATCTTTCCCCCCTTCTCCTCCCCCTTAGTTTTCTTTAACTAGGATTTTTTCAGCAATAAATCTTAAACAATACAGGTAGGAATTGTTCAGTAATTAAATTTTGCCCTGCTTAATTTCTTACTTTTTATGTGTGATTTAAAAAATGTTACATTTTAAGGAGCTCTGATCAAAATTCAAACCAAGAAAAATCCTTTTACAGAATACTGAGAGATTCTCTATGGAAGATTAAGCTTTTGATTTTGAATATTAGAGCACATACTCATAAAAATTGTTAATCAACACCAGTTGGGGTGTCAAATATTCTGAAGTTTTGAATTGCTTCACTTTCATGCATACGGGTTGTCTGTATTGGGAAAAGTCTGACATATACATATGTTCCCAAACTGAGAGAATAATTACTTATTGCTTAACTTTCAGCTAATTGATATGAGCTCTGTAGGAAAAAAGGGACATTTTTGGCCTTTTTTTGTGGTGCAAAAGTGCACTTGCCGAAGTGGCAGGTAAATGCCTGACCGAGGATGACCATGTATTTTTAAATCATGCCCTCCAGAGCTGACCAGCCATCATGTATATTCTAGGTGACAGGAACAGATGTGACATATCTGTTGTGACACACTTCTTTACCACCAGTCTGTGGCTCGAGGTGACTCCTGTCCCTCCTCTGATGCTTTCCCCTGCTGCAGGACAGCACAACGATGCACGGATGAACCTTGCCATTGCTCTCACTGCTGCCAGGTATGGGGCTGCCACGGCCAATTACATGGAGGTCATGAGCTTGCTGAAGAAGACAGATCCCGAAACAGGGAAAGAGCGTGTGAGTGGCGCACGGTGCAAGGATGTACTCTCAGGTACGCCAAGACTCTGGCAGGGAGGTATTTTTTAGCATCTTGCCTTGCCTATGTAATGACTGAATTATAATTTTTCTGTCACTTCTCTTTTATTTCAGCCAGATTTCAGAGTCATCTTAATTACATTCTTTATTAGCAACAATGACTGGTTTAACATGAAAATTTTCCTTTGTGGGACTCGCCGATTTTCCCCTTTGTGTTAAATACTACTGCTAATAACGATAATAATAAGAAATGCCCACAAAATTCCCACAGCTATGAATGCATTTCGTTTTCTTTACAGAAACATGTTATTAATAAAATGAAATAAATGTGCCAAGTCTCAAAGTATCATTTAGACAACACAGGGAGTGCATTTACATGTCATTAAAGTCAATCACCTTAACTTTGGTTAGATTTTCCTGGCCATGTAGGCAGTTTCAAAACTACAGTGTTTCTCTGAAGAAAATGTGCACTGTGAAATGTATTGTGTCACGGCAACATTGTTTATACATTTGAGTTTTACGAAGATGACAGCTTATTTACTCATCCCAGTTTCTCCATATTTGGCACTTTGATGCTAGGAATTTTGTAAAATAACTGAGAGCTGAAATGAGAAAGTAGAATGCTTCCCCCCACCCCACCCCTCAATTTGGACTTGTTTTTGGTAAATTTACTCAGATGGGAGCCTTTTGTGTGGCTTTAAATAACTCTGGCTGCTCCTGTCTCTTAGTGTGGTATACAATATACTTCACCATGGTTTAAGTTAATAGATGAATGAATAATCCCAAGCATCAGTGAGCAGAGAAACAAATGGGGTGTGCGACTGATGCTGCTTTCTTTCACAGGGCAGGAATTTGATGTGAGAGCCAAATGTGTTATCAATGCCACGGGACCTTTCACAGACACTGTGCGCAAAATGGATGATAAGAACGCCACAGCTATCTGCCAGCCGAGTGCTGGTGTCCACATTGTGATGCCTGGTTATTACAGGTAACTGTCTTCCAACTCAGAGATCCTCTCCAGAGAACGAAGGCCACAGAAATTATCTATTTATTCTTTTAGCACACCTCACTTAATAGTAAATGAGGAGAAATATGTCTAATCAGTATGTTGTACACCTAAAACTAATAGAATATTGTATGTCAACTGTTATTAAAAAACAGAAATGAGGAGAAATAAGTAAAGGAACTCATCTAAAACACAAAATACAAACCAGACTTGAGAATGTTTTAGTGTTTATGGCAGTACTCCTTTCTAGAAGTTAATGACTTGGAATTCATTTTTATACTTTCTTCAGTATACTCACCTTCAGAGATTAAGCCTTAGTGTTTTTAGATTTTCATTAAAACAATAAAAATCAATTTGATAAAATTTCTGTAAAGGACATTTTAATTAAAAAAAATTTAAAAGTTAATTTTATAAAACAGCCAAATTTGCTTATGAAGAAGCTAAAAGTAAGGATCACTCGGGTATTGTTATATTTATAAATTTTGAAATACCCTTTGAAAATATTATAGTAAGTAAAAATCAGGTATAATTTCTAATCAAGATATCAACAAAGATAATCAGAAATCGAACAATAGGGATAGAGATAAAATAGAAATATCTACTAATGGAAAATAGTTAAAGTTGGTTGAAGGGCACATTAAACTATTCTATTTTTGTATATAGTTAAAATTTTTAAAAAATTATAAAAGGAACCGTTATATGGTCTTAGCTAAGAAATTAACAATGGTTACCCCCAAACTATAGTTTAAGACATTAGTGGGAAGAATTCATATGACAATATTAAGAGTATGGCATGTGTATACTATTTTTATTTTCATGTGTAGTAAATCTAGCAGGTGAACTAGTTATTCTATATGAAATAGTGACTTATGCTTAAGGTGTTCATTATGATATTATTTTAGCTGAGAAATATTAGAAACCATTTCACACCCTAACTTTAGGAATATAGATAAGTAGATTATGTGTATCTGAACAAGGGAATATTACATAGTCATTAAAAATCATAAATAATTTTAATCTCCTAGGAAAATGCTAATGATCCAGACTTTCTAAACAATGCCAGTTTAGAATGCTGGACACAAGATTACATGTGCAATGTGATCTAAATATTATAAAAGTATATAAAGACTAAAAAATATGTTAAATACTAATAGTGATTAGTGATTTTCCCTATGTCAATTTTGCCACTTAATAATGACATCATTTGGGACTACCCATTGTATTCTCTGAAATTCAGTTTGTCCTTCATTAAAATGGGAAGACATTCTGCTTTTTCAGGGTGCACAGAGGAGACAGTCTGAGTGAGTTTTAAGGCGATACTTTGGTGTCAAGTTTCCTGGAATCAAGTTTTATTGTTGTATGATAGTACCTAATATGTATACATTTTGACAATGATCCTTTGATTATTTTTTATTTGTTTTGTTGACCACTATATTTCTAGCTCCTAATACAGTATCTAGCACGTAATAGTTACTGGTAAATTCTTTTTGAATGAATCCCAGTAATTGTTTTGTGTCTTAACTTGCCCAAATTGAGATTTTTTTTTTTTAATTAAAATTGGTGTTAGTGTAACACCAATGAGGGAATTGTTAAGTATAGAGAAGTTAAAACAGGAAAATAAAATGATTCTGTGTTTTAACAGTTTTTTTTTTGCCCAGAGAACTATGCAAAAAATAAAAGTAATCACTATAGAAAAATAGAAAGATACAAAATGAAAAGGGAAAACCTCTCTCTTCTTCCTCATGCCCCTCACCTTATCACCCCACTTCAGTTCTCAGGTAATCGACAACACTTCCTTCCCATTCCTTTAAAAATTTTACTTGAAAGAGGTCATGCTACATATATTGTTCTGTACTATGATTAATAATATGCTAATAACAGAGTAAATAGGTATTTCTTAAGAAATATAAATATATGTCACCTGGATGTGATACTTTCAAAATAGAATGCCTTTTTTATCCTAAAAATTTAGCATTAATTTTGGGTCTCCTACCCATCAATTATGAAAGTGTTAGAGCTGAGTCTGTCTCAGTCTAAGATGCAGTGATTGATCTCATTTACTTGGGAGAAATGAATATCCTCATGATTAGCACTTTGAACTATATAACCACTACACAGCCTGTAGGAACCGTGAAGGAGTATTCTGCAGCGCAGTTCCTGTTCCAGCTCTGTTGCAGATTAGCCCCTTGGCTTGAGAGTGCAGTTTGGATTAAGGGTTTATTTCCTCTTTTATCATGGACCTGGAGCAGCTGTAACCCTGGCATCCCAGAGTATAATTTAGCTCTCCATATCAATTCATTCGCTTGGATGGGGTCAGGAGTTCTGAGACTGAAACAGTTCTCTAGGTTCATCAGTCTATTGCACTCAGCAATTATAACTCGAGGGTTCGACTAGGTGCTCGGGATGAGGTAGACTTTCTGAAGCTGCCCTATAAACTACCTGATAATTACTTAAGACCTAACCTTTCAACTAGAACCTACTCAGTTTGGAGATGCAGTGAATTCACTTGCCACTGATCTGTTGAGTGTAGGCTGCTAAATGAAGAGGGAGGACCATGTGTGCAGTATGTCATGTTGGGCTATTTTCAGAGTACCTTTATGGCATTTATTAAGCTTGTTATGATCCTCAGATTCTCTTGTGCCAGGGTAACAGCTTTCTTTTTGGGGGGTGTGGGGTGTGGAGAGTATTTTATTTCAGAAAATCTAACACAGAGACATTTATTTTTAAAGATACTTTTATTTATTTAAGAATAAATCTGGAATTTTCATTGGAGTTGTTATTTCTTACAAAAGCAGCAACAATACAACAAATTACTGAAATACATGGAAATAATCATCTCTTTCTTCTAGCCTACAGAAGCTTTTTATCACTGACAAGAGGTCAATATTTTTTCTGTATGTGTGCTCATACTGTTAGCTCTAATACTGATTGCTAAGTAGTTAACAATACATTGATTTCAGTTTAAATAAAAGTACTTCAGCAAGGCAATGGTCTACATGAGAAAACTGTTCATTACATTTAATCTTAGACACACACAATAATTAGCCGCAAGCTTTTGCTCCTGATGTCAAGTGAATCATGCATATTGGCAATGACCTATGCCTCACTGTATTGTATATACCATCACCATAGTTGATATTCATTTTCAAATTTTAGTGTGACCTTGCAGAATTAATCCTTCATATAAAAACAAAGCAAACAAACAAACAAATAAAAAACACTTTTGCCCAAGGGAGAGTGTGAATTAAGTAATTTAGAACTGATGAAAGGTATTTCCAAATGGATTCTTAAATTTTTATACCATACATTAATAGCTTTGTCTTCCCTCTGTGCTTGTTAATTTTATGTTTGACACATATGTCTTCACTTAAGCAGTTGATTCTCTACAGGTTCCAGTTACATGTATTGGTAACCATCACCTGCACCCTTTAAATTTTTTTTATTGCATTGAAAAGTTTTAAAGGATTTTGTAGTTGTGCTTTTCTAACAACATTTTATGTCTAGGTTCCTGACTATTATATTGTAATGCTAAAATCGATCAGGTTTATTGAGTTATTTAGGCATATCGTGTGATATCTGGTCCATAAAATGATTATATATAAAACATATCAACATGTAACTTTTTTCTTAAATGTTAGAATATGGAATTTCTCATTTTGTTTCATTATAATACTATTTATCTAATTAGAAATTTGAACTCTGAATGAATTCATTTCTAATCCTAAAGCGACTGATTTAATCTAAGGACATATTAACCCAGGTTCAGATTAGATGTTTACGAAACACATAATTAACTAATTCCTTTTAAAATTTTTAGGAAGTCTTATGACGAAAAAATATATAGTCATGCAGACTGAAAATATTACTATAGTTTTCAATATATAATAATGAAAGTAAAAGTCATTTTAAGTAATCTTGAATGAAGATGAAAGCTGAAGGTTTAAATGATTAACATACTTCTGTGGTGCTTTTTGCCTGTGCTAAGTAGAACTGTGGCATACTTCTCCTGAGTCTTTCAGGTAGGCTATAGACAGTGATTCCTCTCTACAAAGTCATTGTAGACATGGCAGGCATATCCTGGGGCTGATGAGTTTGCAAGGAAAGACTAGTACTACTTGTGGTTTAAATAAAGAAGATATATTAGCTAAAATGACTGTAGATTTTTTTTTTTTATAAAAAAAAATATATCTCATCCTTACACATTAAATCAATGTGAGTTAAAAAAAAAACTTCTTAAGGGGATGGTAAACAAAAAGTTGACTGTATGCCCTTTTAAGTTTGTGGGTATAAGAGGGATTTCTTGAAATTTATTAAATCAAATAAAACAGTTTTCTGTTGTAGTAATTTGATTAACAGAAGTTGAAAATACCTTATAATAAACTTTAACCCTGGTTTGTTTTGAGAATTAAAATTGAAACAGTCATCTGAAGATTTGTAATATTCTGTGTATGATACTTTGAGATTTCTCTCACTCCTTAATAACTTCTCCAGATTTCTTTGAATGGTTAACAAATACATTAAAACAAGTTTCTAGTGATTTAATGATATAATTAGACAGGTTTTATTAATGTTTATTTTTTTTATAGTTGCCTGTTCTTTCAAGCGTGTTTTATAATTTGGTTTTAGAATATTAAGTATGCTTAGTGAAAATTCTTGATTAATATTTTGGAAGATTTAATATAATCTGTCACAAGAGGCATCTGTGAACCTTGATTTAATAGCATACGATACTAGTGTCTTCTGTCTGTTTAAAGATTTTCCTTGCTGAGACATGCCTCTCTTTTGTGACCTTATCCTAGTACATTGTTATTTAGGTAGTAGTAGAAAACTGAGCTCTTTTCTCGTGGATGTACTCCTTGAGATTTCTGTAAAATTGAAATAAAGTAAGAAATCTTATATTTGATGAAGTGGTACAAGTTCATCTAGGCACTAAACAGTAAAGAACTTTTTGATTACATTTTAGTTTCTAGAAAGTTAGACACTTCACTTTTCTCATATGCTTCTGAGACCTTCTACTGAAAGATGTGCCAAATGTCAAATGTCCCTGAAAAACACTTCATAGACTTAAAAAAAGGTTGAAGAGCTTTCCTTCATTGACCATTATAAAAGAAATTATAGATATCTATCTCACTGCCTTTACCTGATGTGAATGGTCTAGGAGTATAAAAACACAAACAATTGTAAGCTGAAGTTCACTTTCTTAATTAACTTTGCATTTTTGAGTTGGGGAGGGCTGGTTCTGCTATGGAGTATTATTATCATGCTTGTTCCATTCCTTTTTGCTACCAAAATTGTTTTCTTTTTCTTTTAGGAATTTCTAGATAAGAGTAGCAGCAGTAAAAGTAATAGCTTATGTTTTTCTTGTTTAGATGAAAATGGGTGAATAGAATAAACTGTAGATTAAGATTAAATGTCTGCCAATTTTAAAAATAAAAAATAATCTTTTTACCTCAGCCCAGAGAGCATGGGACTTCTTGACCCAGCTACCAGTGATGGACGAGTTATTTTCTTCTTACCCTGGCAAAAAATGACTATAGCTGGTACTACTGATACTCCAACTGACATTACACAACATCCTATTCCTTCGGAAGAAGATATCAACTTCATTTTGAATGAAGTGCGTAACTACCTGAGTTGTGACGTTGAAGGTAACGTATACATTCCTTTAAGTTTGTCTTCTCTTTCATATCTCACAAACCATTCCAGCTCTCTCTAGTTCACTGCCATGTCACCAGTCTAACTCACCTTCACACCTGGCTAATTCTTATGTACTAACCACTTCTTCTAGAAGATTTATGAGGACCAAATTGTAACACAGTGGGGAAAAAGTTGTCCTTTTTTTTATTTTTCTATTCTCTACATCCACATGAAGCTCATACCGTCCTTTTCTCATAATTTCTAATGGCAATGTTGGAGTGCCATACATGAGCTCTAAATACATATGCTCTTCGAGAAGAGTATGAAATGTTCACATTGTTGTTTAATCTTTAGAGCTTGGGAAGATCTGATTTACAGATATGGATGTACATAGCAAATAATTAGATAAATGACAGAATAGAGATATATATTCTAAGAAGCTCAGTGACCTGTTACTATGTGGAAAGTAGATTGTCAACAACGGATTTAGCTAAGAAGGATAAGTATGCTTGCTTTAATTGAGAAGACCAAAGTTTACTTCTTTCCATTGCTAACCTGGTCATACTTTGGTTTAACGTGAATGTCATAACATTTTCTCTAATGAACACATGTAGTGATTTTTTTTTTAATCCAGACTAATTTCAGAAGTTTCCAAACATCATCCTTATATGTTTCCTGTCTCAGTTAATAGCCTCATCATCCATCTAATCACCCAAGCTAGAAATGGTGATTCTTCTCTTTCCAAATCCAGTCCAGATTCTGTTTATATTCACTCTGAAGTATCATGTGAACCCTGTTTCACTTTATTGTCCTGGTTCACACCTGTGCCATTTCTCACTTGAACATTTGCATTGGCTCCCTAACTGGCTTCCATATGTCATATGTCAGGTCTCTGTTTCCACCCAGCCTGATTTTTTCATCAGAACTCACTTTCTAAAACAATTCTGATGATCACTTCCCTGCACTAAAATGTCACCCCATTGAATTTTGGAACAGTTCTAAACTATCTTGCACGAGATCTAAGGTTTTTCAAAACTTGTTTTTGCAGGTTTATATTCGACTGCCTTTTTGCAGTCTACGGTCAAATCATATTGTATTACTATTTCCAAATCAGGTCATGCACTTTTAAACCTCCCGCCCTGTTCAGATTGAAGCCTTGCTTTGGGATGCCCTTTCCCCCAACTTTTCATCTTGGCAAAATACTATTTATACTTCAGAAATCACGTTTGCACTCCCATGTAAGGTTGGTCTAGTATATCACGTATTATAGGTCATGGTCTAAGATATATTTTTCACTAGGAGTTCTTTGAGGGTAAAGATTCTTTATTCAGCTACAAAGCTTATTATCTATCTAGTATGCTATTCATGATTGTTTTGAATTAAAATGAATGAGCAATAGGTGCTTTTAGAATTTTTTGATGCTCATGGCAGCTTTGTAATCTGTCTACATTAAGGTAGAAAGTTTAAGATTTTTGAAAAAGTCTGTTTATATCAGGAATCTTTATAACGTTCGCTTCAGTGGAGGGTATGCAAAGACAGTATTCATCTTGATGTAACTCAGTGTAGTAACGATGAGAAATCTAACTGCTTATATGTGCTAAAAGGCTGTTTGTGCAGGAAACAGATTTGGTTCCAAAAGGTCTCCATGCCCATATAATAGGTGGGAATTTCCACCAGTGAAATGAGCTTTGAGCTGTAACAGAGACTGAATGTTGTACCTTCTCTTTTTTCTGCCTATAAATAGGTAGAAAACTTGCAATACCTAGTGGGACTTGGTTGGTCCAAAGCTTGTTTCAATTAACATACCTTTCTGTAGCCAGGAAATTAGTGAAACTAACAGTTTTTGTGAATTCTGATTTTTGGTAAAAGTGGTTGAAATTAATATCTAAACACTATAAATCAGGCCTTTCTCCTGGTGGTCTGGGGACTCTTGAGATGAAGAGTCCATCAGGTAGCAAATATCCAGGTCAAAAGCAAATATGACAGCTCTTTCATATACTTCATTTATTTTCTTGTACACCCCATCTATCACACCCTTCCTGCTTCTAAACTTATCCTTTTAAACAATTCATGATTATGTACAGTTGCTTTTTTAAAAAATTTCTAATTGACTGAAAACTTCAAATTTGAGGAATCACCTTACATCTTCATAGAGTGTCAGCTGAAGGATGTTTATATCTTAAAGTGAAGACATTTGAATTCGTATTTTTTTCCAGGGAATTTTGGTGAAGCCCAATATTCTCTTCTATACTGATGAAATGTGAGAGAAAACTCAGCTTTGAGTACCATTTAGTTATTTGCTGACATTCGGTCACTATGCATATTTTAGTCTTTCTATTTGTCTACAATGGGTAACACATGCTTTGTTTTTAAAAAAGTCTACCATTATTGAGCACTTATAATTCTAGACACTCTGCTAAGCATAATTACTGCTTTATCTGTTTGATTCCTCATAACAACTGATGAGATATATATTGTAATTCTCACTTTACAGATGAAGAAACTGAGTCCTAGCAGCCTTAAGTTTCTTGCCAATAGTCATGTTGGAGCCATGATGTGAGTACAAGTCAGACTGGCTCCAATGCTCATGCTTCTGAATACTGTACAGAACTCTGATTGGTAGTTTTGAGTTTCATAATGCCATATTATAGTCACTAAGGAATGGATTGAGCCTTTCCGTTCTTTTATGGAAGCTGCTAGACACCTTCAGAATGAAAGTGACCTTTGCTCTCCATTGGCCTTATTTGAATTTGTATGTTAAAACAGAGGAGGTTTTATGTTTTCTCACTAAACTCTTGGGGGGCCAGTCTTTTCTACAGATTTAAAAAGTAAAAAGTTTGATATAGACCTTAGAGCAATAGTTTGCATTCAGCAGGGCTGAAATAATTATTTTTAAATGATTTATTAAATGGATGAATAGTAAAATTCTGACAACAGTTTCTGAGCCTCCCCAAATGGCTATATCCTTAAGAAAGAAAAAAAGCGTCAAATCTTAACACTCCATGCTGTTCATAGCAGCTGCCACACTTCTGCAAAATGCGTCGGAACAATTCTGAAAAGCATTTTGCCTGTTGGGAATAAGACCATGTCTTCTTTTACGATTTAGAAAGCTTTCCATTCTGAGGCTGAATTTTCTAGATTACTTGTTTGTTGTTTTCTGAAATAGGTAATTGATAGTTGTGCAGTACGTATCGAGTTAGGAAGAAAAATGATCTTTTGAAAAATGTATCATTAAGTCTGCTGTGTAGAGGTTAATCAGAAGGATGCAGTGATGAAACTAAGCTATGACTTAAAGGGATTGAGAGAGACAGAAGATTTGCCGAGTGCTTTATCCATGTAGTTTTTCTGGAGTGCTCCTTTCGGCAGCTTCTCTGGTTGTACACAGGTTTTCACATATGCAATTAGTACTGTTTATAGATTGCCTGCTATTCAATTAACAACTGAGCTGGTCGTATCAACTCACTGCAGACCTGCCGTTTCACTGCCAGAGATTGTACTGGGTTATCAACTTACACAGGCTTGGATGTCTTCCAGCTGTTTAATTATAGTGTCACGCGCTTTGCTTTTTCTAGTTTCATTAGTTTATAAATGTAATATGGTATCTTATTTCTGTGATTAACACTTCATTTCAGCAGGTTAAACATGCTGAAGAGAAGTATTGATTTCTTGACACTATTTCCCCTGTGTTCATTTAGATATTTTCACATGCTTTTTATTGATTTTTCAAAAGTGGCAAACATGAGAAAGAACACCCCAAACGTATGGCTAAATAACTAATGTGAAACAAAACCACATATTTAGCTCTTAATTGTCACTTCCTATGGGCTTCATTTTCTATTAACTTTTAAAACAAACACATGTCTTGCCAAGTTTTTAAGAGTAAAAATATTAATTATAATTTGAAAACATTACATAGCACTTAGTCTTTCAACCAGCTGTGAAAAACGTTTATTCAACTTTACTGTTTACATTTTACTCTTTATATATTATATATACTAAACTTGAATGAGTTATTTATCAGAGTTGTAATAAAAATACTTCTTAAACATGATGGTAGAAGGACAATTTTATTTTCTCACTGTCCTTTAGAAAATATTGCCAAGGACTTTTGTACCTTCTGAGGGTACTCGGGGGTTTTTTAACATCTGGACAATGGCACTTAAAAAATCAACTGGGTGCCATCTGGGTGAGCTACTCTAAAAAATGGTTTTTAATGAGGATTTTCTCAACTTTAATAGTAGAGTTGTTCCCTGTCATCTTGTTTTGTTTAAAGTGTTCATTTATTTTGAAAAGAAATACCTAATTGTTTAAATATATAGTCATTGGAAATCTGATATAAATCCTAGCACATTGGCATCATAGCCCAAATATTCTTGCTTTTGATTTGGTAATGTCAGCAGTTCTTGACATAAAAAGTTTATCGAATGTTTTGGTATGCCACTTAATATTTATTGATCTCTATATATGATCACTGTACATACTATATGTTGATATAGAATGTAGAGTCTGGAAAAAATTAGAATTGACATTGCTGAAGACTTTCAACATGGTGAGGAAGATGAAACAGTAATGAAGTCTTGTTTAGCTATCTTGGCAGTATGAGAACCAGAAAACTAAAGGTGCATCTTTGAACTCTGAAGTGTAAAAGCCTTGAGTTATTTGTTTCACAGATCATTCCATGGAGAGTTAAAGTGGGTGATGTTTACTACCTACTCTTGGCTACAGCTAAATGATAGAACTAATATCTGGGTAAGAACTTGAGGGTAGGAGTACTAGATTGAGTAAAAATATTGTTCGTGTCCTTTAACTCATGAGATCAGTAGGAAAGAATACTTTGAACTAGTAAATATGGAACATGTTATGACAGTAAAGTATTGGGGCGGGGGGAAGTGTGCTATCGCAGCAAATTGTATGCACATGAGCAAAGAGGTACAATCAAATTTCACTGAAGAGATGCTCCATTAGAGATGTGGATGAAGCAATCACGGTGGCGGTAACCAGGTTGTTGATCTACCAGGGTAGTCCTGAGATTTACTACTTGAGGGCTTTTACTCTAGAGGTACATGCAATATCATAGCCATGTGTGGCTATTTAAATTTGAATCAGTTGAAATGAAATAAAATTTGAAATTCAGTTCATCATGAACTACATTTCAAATGCTTATAGCTGCATGCTGTTAAGTAACTAGTGAATTAGAGAGTGTAGATATAGGACATTTCCATCACTACAGAAAAGGCAGGGAACAGGGTTGCTCTACAGAATTGGGAAAGATTTATATATACCTTTAGAGAAGGAAATACTCAAATTAATGGAGTCATTGAATTTGTATTTTTTGTCATATAACATAAAGAAGTGTGTTATCCTGTAAAAGAAGAACTCCAGATATAAGAAGTCTCAAGAAGTGATTAATTTTAGTGACTCAGCAGTAAAGGCTCATGGCCCTTATTTCTCTTCACTCTACCACCCACCAAATTGTGCTGTCTCTGGCAGCACATATACCACCCTCCAAGATGGCTTAATCCTAGGGCTGTTTTCTTCATGGTTATAATATGGCGGCAGCACTTCCAGGCAATAGTAAAAGATTCTCTATGCTGTCTGTCAACTGAGTTTGAATTTCTTTCTTCAAACCACTTTAATTGGGGTTTGTTTAAAAGTGTACAAGATTTCCACTGTGGGTGAATAGGTGATAAAGAGAGAAACTTGTTCCGTTACTTGCTGTCTTATACAAGAGGTTAGAATTCATGTTTCATGTGTTTAGCTATGCCCTACCCCATGGATACAGATTATACCTATGGCCCTGACTGGTCATTTCTTAATTTTGGTGGAGAAGAGGTACAAGTACTTTATTCTTGAGCAGCAAATAGCATTTAGAAGAATCCATAAAAATCCTTAAATCTCAAGGCTGAGAGAAAACCAGTAGAGAGGTAACCTGATCCTACCACCTTCTGGTCTAATAATATAAAAATCTTGCAGGCCATAAAAACTGATATATATTTTAAATAAATTTAATTATACTTAAATGTATCTTTTAAAATAAATTTAATCCCCAAATCTGTCTGACATAATTCTTGTACTAAAGCTAAATGCTAGTATATCAAGTGAAATAAATGAAAGTTCCTCACACATTATGGACTCTTGCTAGTAGCGTTTTCTTTTTTTGAGTGTTAATTTCAAGAGTAAAGATTAAAAATGGTTTCCATATACCAAATATTTAATGTTCATCTATGAATGAAAAAACTTGAATGTTTTAGTTTATTCTTTTTGTTTTAGACAACGAAATTTTATAGATGTACTTTTTTTCCTGTGATACCAGAAAAGGTGAAGCATTTGCCACAAAGATTATTTGCTTATGCTTCAGATTTACTCTATAAAGTCTTAATTTTCCATCAAATAATTTTAAAACCAGTCAAAGGGCTTTAAGAGTTGAAACGAAATTTCTGGTCAGTGTGGAAACCTAAGGAATTTCACAGACACACTCTACAGACTTTGCGGTGATTACAGTGACGTTCTAAGTGGTTGGCTAAGTTTTATTTTTGACTCTGAGGGTGATTTGAACTCTAATGGAAAATAGTGGTAATTTCCTAGTTAGCCTTTTTTTTTTTAAGGTTAAAACATTGCATAATTTGTGTTGAGATTTTACAAGACTTTTGTGGAGACCTGTGAAGCAAGAATTAACCCCATTTCATGGAAGGCATCGGAATTAAAACTATTTAAAAGAATGCAGACATCAGAAGGGCAGGTCTAGGACTGGAATTCCAGCATTGAGACTCCCCTGTGTTCTCTAATTAGGAAGCCTGGAAGCCTGAGGCTTTGCTTGAGTTCATTATGTATCTTCTTCCTTTTTTTCTGATAGTGTTTGAATGTGGGTTTGATTAAACATCCCATAGTGGTATACAGGTACCTCTTCTTTCAAATTATAATCATGTGGGACCCTTAAGGAGATAGAAATATGCCAGATTTACCTTAGTTGAATTTATCTTTGCCAGAAATCTACTTTTCATTGAGGAATTATCTGTCATCCTATATAACCTGTTTTTAGGATAGTTTTCTTGTAGTTGGTTAGGTACATGGTGTGTGTGTGTGTGTGTGTGTGTGTGTGTGTGTGTGTGTGTGAGAGAGAGAGAGAGAGTGTGTGCGCGCGCGCACGCATGCGTGTACAGTTCCAATTATTTTAAGGCATTTGACTCTTTACACAGAATATACTTGATATATATCTAAATACTTTTCAGGGCTACTATATATAAATATATAGGAGGTTCACTGTACAAAGGCACATGACCATGGGGTTAAGTGGAATCTGAAATCCAAACTGCACTTCGCTCACAAAACTGTGCCTCCTGAATGAGACAGTTTAATTTAAACTAAGGTATGAGTTTTTTAGGGGCTGTTAGAGGCCCTGATACTTCTGTATTATGTGTAAACTATTTGCTTAATCTTTTGAATCTTGAATTATGTCAAATTTTCTGTTTGTCTTTTTTTTATTTATAATTGTGCTTAAATATACATAATATCAAATTTACCATTTTAACCATTTTTAAATTACATTTAAATGGCATTAAATGTATTCACATTTTTTGTTTGTGCAAACATCATCGTCCATCTCCACAGTATTTTTATCTTCCTCAGCTCTGTACTCATTTATATTAACTCCCTTTCCCCACTCCCTGCTGGTGACCACTGTTGTAATTTTTGTCTCTATGAATTTAAGTACTCTAGGTATAATGTATGAATGGAATCATATAGTAATTGTCCTTTTGTGACTGGCTTATTCCACTTAGCCTATGTCTTCAAGGTTCATACATGCTGTAGCATGTGCCAGAATTCCCTTACTTTTCAATGCTGAATAATATTCCATTGCATGTACATAACACATTCTGTATATTCACATATATGTTGGTGGACACTTGGATTATTTCCACATTTTGGCTATTATGAATGATGCTGCTCAGAACATGGGGGGAAGTGTACAAATTTTCCCTGCTTTTAATTAAATTAGATATAGACCCAGACGTGTAATTGCTAGATCATCTGGTAATTCTATGCTTACCTTTTTGAGGAACCTGCCATTCATTTATCCATAGTGATTGGGTCATTTTACTTTCCCATCAAAAATGCACGAGGGTATCCCAGTTTCTGTACCTCCTCACCAATGCTTTATTTATTTATTTTTTATAATAGTCATCCTAATGGGCATGAAGTTATATCTCATTGTGGTTTTCATTTGCATTTTCATAATAATTAGTGATATTGAGCATATTTTTATATGCTTATTGGCCATTGTATATCTTCTGTGGAGAAATATTTATTCAAATCCTTTGCTCATTTTTCATTTGAGTTATCTTTTTTAGTTGCTGAGTTTCAAGAGTTCTTATATATTCTGGATGTTAACCACTTCTCAGATGTATGAATTGAAAATATTTTCTCTTATTACATGTTTGCTTTTTCATTTTTTTGATGATGTCCTTTCATGTACAAAAGTTTTAAATATGATGAAGTCCATTTATCTATTTTTTTCTTTTGTAGCCTGTGGTTTTGATGACATATGCAAGAAGTTTCCAAATCCAATGTCATGATGTTTTGCCCTTATATTTTTTTTCTAAATGTTCTATAGTTTTAGCTCATATGGATAGGTCTTTGATCTATTTGGAGTTAGTTTTGGTATATGGTGTAAGGTAAGGGTCCAACTTCATTTTTTTTTTTTTTTTTTTTTTGCATGTGGATATCCAGTTTTCCCATTTTCTTGATTTTTCAAGACTACATACAATTTTCATCATTATGGGTAATGGCTAGGAGTAAGATAGAAAATAACCCCAAATCATGGTTGAAGCAAAAATTTCACTTGTTTATTATCCAGAAATGGATTAAATGGTTTACCAAAATAAATACAACAGGACCAGATAAGCAATCACCTCCCCAGAGTCTACATCATTAGCCAGGTATTGGATCAGTGCACACAATCAGCTCCTTGACGTAGGGAGTAGAGGAAAAGAGCTAAGGCTTTCCTCACTGATCTGGATAAAGAAGAGTAGATTCTGAAAACTCTCCCCTTAGGTCTTGCCCTGGCCTATCATAGAACACCAGAACCACAACTGGACTACTCTCCTAAGCCATTTTTAGCTCAGTAATAACTATTCTACAACTGCTGGCCAATTCTATGGTAAACAATCAACTTTTGGTATTGAAGGGATATTTTGGCAGAAATAGTACAAAAACTTTCATGGTGTCTCGAAGTTTCAAAGAACTTTCATATACTATGACACAAGTATTGTGTGCTTCTACTGGAAGGAGATAGTATATTTGTCTTTTTGGCAGTTATAAAGATAATGAGATCAGAAAAGAAAAAAAAAAGGTAGAGTGTGAAAATTGTCAACGGTTGAGAGACAGTACAATTTAATGAGTAAGAACATGCTGCTTTTTACCATTAATAGGATGTTTGCTTTGGGCAAGTTGGTTAAATTTTTCCAATCTTTTTTTCTCATCTGTACAGTGAGAATAATAATAACCAATGCTATGGGGCTTTGTGAGATTAAATGAGATGAAATGTGTATACCATGTGCTTTGACAAGGTTAGGCCTGCATTAAATGATCAAAAAAGATCTTTGTCTTCCCTGAAGAAATAGCAAGATATATTCTAGAAGAAAATATAGTAAGACATTAGTCTATTTGTTGTTTCTGTTTTGTTCCTGCCTATTTTTTTTGTTCTTTTTAAGTGCTTTAGATTGTCCCAGCTGAGAGTTGCTAACATTTGTTTCTTTTGTTTCCTTTTTGGTACTAATGTCAGTGATTTTCAAGATTTCTGCACCCCACCACCAGTGGTGATTATCTTTGTAACAAAATAATTTTTGAAGTTTTCTATATACTTATCCACTCACTTCTTATATGTAAGGGTTTCTCTCCTTTATAAAGTTCATGTTTATGTGTTTGGTGTTGTTGTTGTTGTTGTTTTTACCAAACTCTTTCCTTCTTATTAACTATCATAGTTTTGCTGAAATGTCTCTGACTAATCCTCTTAACTCTTGGCACTGATCCTTCCCAGTGAGAAGAGGGGATGTCCTGGCAGCATGGAGTGGTATTCGTCCCCTTGTTACGGATCCCAAATCTGCAGATACTCAGTCCATCTCCCGAAATCATGTTGTGGATATCAGTGAGAGCGGCCTTATTACGATAGCAGGTATCGGGCGGGTATGGGGTATTGCTTTGCTATTTGGATGTGCTTTAGACAGAACCTTGAGTTCAGTAGTCACACTGGAATCTCTTTGAACACTAATCAACAGTGATTTTTTTTAGGATTCCGAGTAAAATCTTACACATTGTTTTGCCATATTTGTTATAAATGGCTGGTGAATTTTGTTATTCATAAATTGATAAATGTAATTACATGAAAAATAAAGGGTGGAAACCTGATGAGTCATTTAGAAACATTTTTGTAGGTGGAAAGTGGACAACCTATCGCTCTATGGCAGAAGACACCATAGATGCTGCTATCAAGTCTCATAATTTGAAAGCAGGACCAAGCAGAACGGTTGGGCTTTTCCTTCAAGGGGGCAAAGATTGGAGCCCCACACTCTACATTAGGCTTGTACAGGATTATGGACTTGAAAGTGAGGTGGGTGTGCATAGCCATGTCATCTCATCCTTTACCTAAACTCACTAATACCAGTAACACAATCAGTGACCATGTAGCCTCCCTGATTTAGAATTTCCTTTTGCTGAGTTAATTTCTGTCTGCTTACCATGAAAGTGAACTGATTGAGAAAAGAAAAAAAAACGTCTTATTTGCTTTCGTGGCCTATAAAAACAAAGCACATTGTAGTTTCTGTTTTAAATTCTGGGGTTTGTCTAGTTTCTTCCTAGCAGACAGGACATCTCAAATTCTATAATGAACATCAGGAAGGCTGTTCTTCAGAAGTGATATTGGGAGCAGAATGAAGCTGAAGCTTCATCAGTCACCAGTACAATGATATATGTGTAGTAGAGTTAGTGCTGGCCTCAGCATTCAAAGCCCAAGTGATTTCCTCCCACAAAATCAAAATCTAATACTCTCCTAGAACTATTAGTTAAGGCTGTAAAAACTGACAAGATAAGCATGTCTACTCTTTGCTTTGTACCTAGAAGCTATTGATATTCAAAGTACCTGCCTAATACAGTTTTATTTCCTTAGGTGGCACAGCATCTTGCCGCCACCTATGGTGACAAGGCTTTTGAGGTGGCCAAAATGGCAAGTGTGACGGGAAAAAGATGGCCCATTGTTGGAGTGCGTCTTGTGTCAGAATTTCCATACATTGAAGCAGAGGTATGTGAACAGGCATGTGGGGATTTCCCTTCTGTATGGGGTACCATTCATCTGTGTGTGTGTGTGTGTGTTTTTTTTTGTCTTCTTTAAAAATTATTATATAGTTAAGTTTTAATATACATATGTCAACTAAAATCTGGAGTAAAGGTTCAGTACAGAACCTTTCATTTACAAATTTCTATTTTAACTCTAAAGTGATATTGATAATGGTAACAATAATAAGAGAAAAGAGAAAGCAGAACTATCCCAAGTCTTGTTAATTGTAGTCGTTTGCTTTCTGGTGAACTTGCAGCTCCCGTGTCACTCATGTGCTGCCCCATCATGTAATTTGATTTGACACTTAACTTCCCAAAGATTTAAGCTTTATTTCTTATTAAGATTTCATATTTTATGAAACCAGACACCATACTTCATATTTATTTGTAATTCACTGTACCTTAAAACCTGAATGTTCAATAAGCATTTACTTGTCAATTGAAGGCTGGTCTTCTGTTATATGGTTACAGTGAGACAGAAATCTTTGGACAACCTAAAGGGGTGAGATCATAGTTTTTTACTACTTGTTCTTTGCCTACCCAACTGTGTAAATTAACATCCATATTATCTATAAGCAGGGAGGTATGTAATTACTGTGGATAGTAAATGAGAAGTGACATAGTTTGCGCCAGGTTTTTGTATGATGTCTCTATTTGTCTTACGACAAATAGACCAGAGTTTATAAAAAACAAACAAACAAGCAAACTAAAGCGTGAATTGTTATTTTGTAGGTGAAACTATTTCCTCTCTTTTTAAAAAAGGCCTAAACTAATAACCACTTTAATTCAAACTCAGGTGAAATATGGGATTAAGGAGTATGCCTGCACTGCGGTGGATATGATTTCACGTCGCACTCGCCTGGCCTTTCTAAATGTCCAGGCAGCAGAGGAAGCCCTACCTAGGATTGTTGAACTGATGGGCAGAGAACTGAATTGGGATGATAATAAAAAAGAGGTATTATAGAAAGTCTTTAAAACCACAGTTCCCATTATACAATTGTAATGTTTGATCTGTTAGTAAATGCTTGTATAATTTTTGTGGTGACTTTAGATTTCTGTGTATGTGTGTTTAATTATTACTAGGTCTTAGGAAACTGGAAAGATATTCTTGTAACAAATTTGTTGGTTTTTTTCTGGAAAATCCCCTATAGAAAAATGCTCTAAAATTTGTGGTCATAATTCCTAAAAAAGTATAATAATAATGATTGTGGGTAGAACTTTTTCTGGTTTTCATTGAAAACACTCTTAGAATGTATTCTAAAGTGAAATTCACACTCTACAAATTTGCTCTTAGGAAATAGTGGTTTTATTCTTGACCACCAAATGTGTATTCATATATGTCATTTGAAGTTTTATATTTATATCCAAATTAAAAAAAAGAAAGCCAGTGATGCTCAGATGCCCACATATATAGCCCTTGGCTTATTGTAATAAACAGAAGATATTCATGATTTTTATTTAAACTGAACTCTTATGCAGAGTCATTTTCATATATTTATTCAAAAAATATTTTCTGTACTTGTTGGTTTAATTATTGTTCACTAGTCTTTCTTGAACCCATAGGCTCTTTTGCTGCCGCTTTGTTGTAATTACTCTGGTCATGCTCACCAATAACTCCCACCACATTGCCCAATGTACTTGTCAAATCTTGGTCCTCCTTCTATTCAACTAATTAGTGGCACTGAGTCACTTGATTCTATTCTTCCTCTTGATCTACTTTCTGAAACACCACCTGTCTTAGTCTACTCAGGCTGCTATAGCTGAATACCACAGACTGGGTGACTTCAACAACAGACATTTATTTTTTCAATTCTGGAGACTAGAAATTTGAGATCAAGGTGGCAGCATGGTTGGGTTCTGGCGAGAACACTTTTCCTGGCTTTCAGACAGCTGCCTTCTTCTGTGTCCTCACATGGCAGAAAGAGAGGGAAAGGGAGAGGAAACCCCACCTTCAAGACTCATCTAAACTTAATTATCTCCCCAAAGCCCCATCTCTGAGTACCATCACATTGGGGATTATGGCTCCAGCATATGAATTTTGGTGGGGACGGTTCAGTCTACAGTACTGTCTCTCTCAGATCTCCTTCTACCTTCCCCCAAATGACTCCCGCTACTACTACTAACCTCACTATGTCATAAATAACTATTCTACCTTTTGATTTCTTAGGCCTGAATTTTTGTATCATATCTGATCTAAATCCACATCAAACCATATCATACTTACCTTCAAATGATGGCTTGAATTCAACCCTTTCTTAAAACACGGCTTTTACTGCTATCACTCTTAATTCAGGTTACCAGCGTCTTTACATGGGTTGTTATAATAGCTTCCCTCCACTAACCCAGGATCCCTGCTTTAATAGCTTCAGTGATTCTATTAAAATATAAGCCAGATCATTGGATATGTCAGTCTAAAATTCAGAAGGGAGGTCAGAACTGGAGAGATACATTTGAGCTGGTATTTAATCCATCAAACTGGATGAGATCATATAGAGAGGTATGTAGATAACAGCTGGTGATCCCAAGAATGAGTCCCAAGCAATCCAGAGTTTAGAAGTTGGAGAGAAAATGAAGAATTCAAGAGAAAAGGAAAATAATAGAGAGTGAGGTTGAAGAAGGTGCGAGAAGACCCAAGAAAGGGTTGTGACCCAGAAAGAAAGGAAGAAAGTATTTCAAGAAGAAAGTAATCTATTGTATCAAATGCTCTGATATGTTTAGTAAGGTGAAGACTGATAATTAACAATTCCTTTGCTAAAACCCTCTTTTACTCAGAGTAAAGTCAAAGTCATTACAGAGTGGCTCACCAGGACTTCATGATCTGGCTACCATCTTTCTGATTCGCCTGCCTTTCTTTCCATTTATTCACTCTGCTCCAATCCACTGGTCGAGTTACTTTTCCTTATTCAAGCCATGCTGATTGATTCCTCTGCCTAGAATGTTCTTTCTTAGATATCCTCATGGCCTACTCCCTCATTTCCTCATGGCCCTACTCCAGAGAGGCTTTCCTTAAAATGGCTAAAAGGTCCCCTTCCCCTATCTGAATGGCATTTTCTACCCCTTTCTCTATTTTTCTCTTTAGCATCTATCCCATTTGGCATACCATGTATTTACTTGTTTATTTGTTGTCTTCCTCTCCAAGAAATAAGCTCTCCAAAGGAGAGGGCATCATCTGTTTTGTTTCTGTACCCCAGAGCCCGGCTTATATAGTAGGCCCTAAACAAATAACTGTTGAATGGGCAAATTAACATTATGAGCATCTGTGTCATAAGTATTAAGAAGAGTTGGGCGTATGTTCTCTCCTTCAAGTGTTTTCATTCTGGTGTAGATTCCCAAGAATGGTTACTTATCAGAGTCACCTAGGAAATGTAGGGGAAAGGGCAGATTTGGAGGATTGACTTTATCGGAGTCAGTTTTCAGGGATGAAACCATAGCATTACATTTTTTAAATTCTCTGATAATTTTAATGCAATGTATGTAGTGTACTGCTGGTAGAATTCACTGGTCGAAAAATGCTCCCTAACCCTGACCACACCTCTGTCAGATATAACCTTTGCCCCCATTTTATAGTTGAGGAAATTGGCTCAGGGACTAAGTCCCAGTCACAGCTCATACAACTAGTAAATTGTGCCACTGGGATTGAAACCATGTTTTCTGATCCTAGAGCATATGCTTTTCCCACCCTGCCCTGTTGCCTCTGCATTGACAGGACTGGTTTATAGTTCTTCAAGTTTTAAGTTTGGGTTTGATCAACTAAAGCTATATACAGAGGCAACACAGAAAGAAACCTACTTCTGTGCTACTGCCAATCATTTTTACCATATAGAAGGATTGAGGATAATGTGTTCCTGTAAAAATTATGGTTGGAATGATTTGAATATGCAGGAAGATATTTTGTGCCAGGAATTCAGGCTGTAGGAGGTAGGAAGGAAGAAGAAAATTCTGTAAACTGGTTGTGTTCGGCCCTCCTGAGGAAACTGGATTTAACTTCAGTTCAGATTTTATGAGCAGATTTATGTACTCAGAAATATTCTCCCATCCCCCTCAACAAAGTAACAGAAATAAAAGACCTAAAGTTATTACTCAGTATCCAAGACATAGGAGTGTTAATGAGGCCTGTGCACAGTCTAGAAAGAACAAAGGAGAGGGAAAAAAAAGAATTAAAGGTTAGAAAGCTGGGCTTTTGAGAAAAGGTTAAAAGCATTGGGATTATTTAACCTGCAAAAGTGAAAGAGGAACAAGGTGATAAATAACTCTCTGTAGATGAATTGTGGTTGTTTTTACAAGTCAATACTTAATGAGTGACTTGTATACTGAGCATTATAACAAATATTTTTGGGGAATAATAAATAGCTCATAGTTTCAAGGACCTTAAAATTTAATCGAGTGATTACAGCATACACATATCTCAGAAGTATATGTATGTTTTATAAAATTTAGAGAAAGATCAGAGAGCTGTCATTCCAGACCAAATTCTACCAACTTGTCTAGGGGAGTTGGGTATTGAGGAGTTGCTGGGGATATTTAGAGAATGGGACACTGCCAAATTGTGTTCCACAGGATATAAATCAATATAAGTCAAAAGAGTTTAGAAATTCTGAGTTAAGCAAATGAAAGAATGTTCTTTAATGCAGATAATTTGATGGCTTTAAAATACTTGTGTGCATTGTCAGTTTCTAAAAGGGAACTTATTAGGAGACAGATCCAGCTCTCACTTTTTGGGAGGTCTGGGGCAGCGGGAGACTAGTATTGTCTAGGATGTATTTTGGAAAGTGTTGCCATGGTATTTGGTAAGTTAGATTTTTATAGCCTTGAGACAAAACATATATTTCATTGAGAGACTTTAAAGAGAAGACCACTTAAGCAGTTTGAGAGAGTCTCATAAAAGGAAATTCTTTCAAAATTGATTCCACTGAGGAGGAAGCAAGAAATGGAGTAACTGAACAAGCTGATAAACAGCAAATTTAAAACAAATGAAAGTGCTCAACTATGAAAAGATATCCAGGAAAAATATGGATGTAGGTGAACAGTGTCAGGAATTGGCACAATGGCCATGAATAACTTTTAAAAATGGAAAACAATGCAAATAAAGCCTACCCTTGATTATTGCTTAAGGTGACTGGTACTGTAGTTTTGAATGCTGGAGAAAAGAGAGGACTTTTCAATTCATACTTTAATACTAATTTTTCTTTTTTTTCTTTTTGGTCAAGGAGAATAAGTTTCAATGTGAAAAAAGAGCAAAATAAATATTAGTAAGAGGAAATAGATATTCAAATAGAAGGTTGCTCTAAATGAATTTGTATGCCAACCCTGAAAAACTATACATCAAGGTACACAGAATTTGCAGACAGAATTTATTTAACTATAGTTAAGTATTAAAATATTGTGGCAAATAGGAACAGAATCAGAAGACAGAAGGTGGGCACATGTACTATTACATTCCAAAAAGGAAGATAGCAAAATATAGTTTTAAACCTTTCAATGTTAAATCAATGATCTTAGCATTGATCTTGGACACTTTTCTAGATTATGACATTTTAAGTTTATTTTATCAGCATTTAGCAAGAAATGTGGTGATCACTAGAAGCTAATAAGGAACTATTAAGAAAAATCTGACATCTCATTTTCTTTTCATAAAGAACCACAAGATTATTAGATCAGGGAAATGTTATAGACATAATGTGTTTTAACTCTTTAAATCATTTTATGAAGTCCCATGTGATATATTTTTTTTTAAATTAACTGATTTGTAATCAGTTAAATAATCACTGTTTGCCTCAGAAGAGGTCTCTGGTAGCAGGTCATGAGGACTCTGTCCTTGGTTTGACCTAGTCTACCTTGCTTCAAGAGCTTAGATTATATAATTTTGATGGCCAGCACCCAATAATAAGAAACTGGAAGGAGACTGAATGTTTGATGACAAATTGAAGCAATGGGTGAAATTTCATTAGGAATAATTTAATAGAGATAAATGACAAACCTCGCATTAGGTAGAAAAACTGCTCCATTTATTCATGATAAATTTGACAAAGCTTAATGGTAGCACATGTGAAAACAAAATATGTTTTTTGTTAACTGTGAATGCTTAGCACTGGGTCATGGCTGCTTTAGATGGGTGAAACTGATAGTTACTTCTTTCTAGATACTTGCTAATCCCAAACAAATTGGAAGAATTGCAAAGAGATGGGTTTAATCTCTACATGTAGATTTTCAGCAATCGGAGCCATCCTTTTATGGGCTACGTTTAGTGGTATTGATTTATCACCCTGTTAGAGTTCTTCTTTAGATGGAGACCTCATGCTTCCATTTTTGGAATGTTGTACAAAAAAAATGTGGGGTTAGAGAAGTGCATTGAGTAACTTCTAGGGGAAAATTGCCCCCCACCCTGCCAGCTTTAAAATTCCACAATTTCTTGCTTGATGGACCATGGATAAATTACATAGATAATGAAGGGACATGATCAAAGAAGAGCTTGTTCTTAGAGGGAAGCATCAGAGATGCCATTTCCAGGAAAAGGAATCTTGAATCAGTTTAGTAGATAATGGCCAGCTAAACTTGGTGCAATGAGAAAAGGCTTTTGTTTATAACTGGATTTGCTGATATGAGGCGAGTAATCGTCCAGTAAAGAATGTCCTTGGTGACTTCACAGACAGGTTTTATATATACCTTATATATCGTGTGTGTATGTATCATATATTTTATAATACATTGTATATTATATATTTTACATATATATATATATTAGCTGAGATAATTTTTAGCATTTCTAGTTTTATATATGTATGTATATATATCTGGAGAGACTATCTTATATGTGCATATGTGTAAGAAAAAGAAAAAACAGGATGGTAATTATCTCAGAAAAAAGTTTTTCTTCCCAAGGAAAAGGATCAAAGGTTCTAGTCACTTACATAAGATCCTTTGATGACAGGTATGGGGAATTTAAGATTTATAGTGGTAAGCTTTCTCTAGGTTATGCTATATAACAGACAAGCTCAAAATCTCATTGGTTTACTGTGGCAAGCACTGTTTTTTCATTCATATGACATGAAGTCTACATGTTAGCTGTTATGGCTCTTCTCCATATTCTACATTGGCTTCAAACCTCTCTGATTCATACCCTTCTCACGGCACAGGAACAAGAGGGACAAAGCAAAGTTGTGCAGTTGCCTTTAAGCTTTTACTTAAAAGTGCCATGTGTCATGTTTTGTTCACCAAAGTTAATTGCATGTCCAAGCTCGTAAAGTGGAGTCGAGAAGTATACTTGGCCGGTGGGGGAAGGGGTGGGGGAGTATGTGTATATTATACATATGTAAAATGTAGTAAAGAAATATTTGTGAACAATATACAGTACAGTAGAGTCATTTTGGAGGTTCTTAGATGGAAGACTAACATGATGAAAGCTAAGACAATGTTTTCAGAAATCATATCAACTGAAACTGGGGACATTGAAAGCAAGAAGAGTAACTACTCAGGATAGCTTGTTTATTCTCAGGACTCTGTGAATAAACACAGATTATGAATATCCTAGTAACAAAATTTCAGAACAGCTAATCTCATGATGTCTGTCTTGGTACTGTATGCCTCTTTATATTAGTTCAAGCCCTAGAGATCTTATTCACTTTTAATTGCTTGTCACATACTATGAGAATTTGGTGCTGTAAATTTTGCTAGTCAACACTGTGGAAGAATATTCAGTAGTAAAAAGAAACAAACTGTTAAAACATACAACATCATGAAAGAATCTCAGAATCATTATGCTATGTGAAAGCAGTCAAACAAAAGACTATCTACTATATGAACTCTTTCACGTGAAATTCTGCAAAAGGCAAAACTCTGGTAACAAAAAGCTGATCAGTTGTTGCCTGGGACTAGAGGCTGGGGAAGAGATGAACTGCAAATGGGTAGAAGAAAGCTTTTTAGTGGGTTCAAATGTTCTATATTATGGTCATGGTTCTATATTATGTGTCAAACTATGTACCTACTAAAATAAGTGAATTTTATTGAATATGAATTATACTTCAATAAAACTGCAAGAAACAGATTATTCTGCATGAATGAGGATGAGCTTCTTTTTAGAAAACCAAAAGAAAAAAATAACTAATAACTCTTTCTATAAATCTTTGAACTTTTGTGTGTGTCTGTGTTTTAGGAAGAACTTGAAACAGCCAAGAAATTCCTATATTATGAAATGGGCTATAAGTCTCGATCAGAACAGTTAACAGATCGCTCTGAAATTAGCCTACTGCCTTCAGACATCGACAGGTACTTCTAATGACTTTCTATATCTCCTTTTCTTCATTTAGATAAATGTGTTTTTCCATTATTCAATGTTGTATTCCAGGTACAAGAAGAGATTTCATAAATTTGATGCAGACCAAAAGGGCTTTATTACCATTGTTGATGTTCAGCGTGTGTTAGAGGTAATATTTTTTTGGTTCAATATCTTTGATAGTAAAAGAATGTAAAGATTATATTAGATAATTTTTTTCATTACTTTCTATAAGTATTATTTCTCTTAATTTTCGTAACGTTGGTAACATTAATAAAGGATTGCATAATTTTAATTAAACTTCATTATTTTGTGCTTTTCTTTTATTTAGAGTATCAATATCCAAATGGATGAATATACACTACATGAAATTCTGAATGAAGTAGATTTGAACAAAAATGGACAAGTTGAACTCAATGAATTTTTGCAGGTGAGTTGTAGTGAAAGGAAACGAATGTATTTGCTTTTTACCTTTTGGTTGTCAGTGGTGTTCAAGAATAAATTTTTAAGTACACACAGCTGTTACTTAATTCTTAAAAAGTGGAGAGCTTGAAGCCAGCAAAGATTGATGTTTCTGCCCTCGACAATAAGGCTTTATGTTGTATGTGATTTTTAAATTTTTCCTTTTCATAAGACACATTCTGTTGTGTTGGACAATTTAGATGAAATCCAAGTTCATTATGGTTTAAAGGGCTGAATAAGAAGTATATTTTTTAAAGAAGTCAGTCACGGAATAACACTGCTGGACCATTCTTTACTTGCTTCAAAAGAGGCAACACAATATTTCTAATGTAGAAAGTAATTTTTTTAATGAAAAAGTTTAAAACAATTGTAGTGGTTTCATTTGAGAATCACATTCACTTGAGAACCTGAAATGTACTTCTTATATTTTTACATTATAAAGAATATCAAAAATAAAAGAGGAAATATGCATTTTTGGGGTCAAAACCATATACTCTTAAGCATTTCTATTTTCAATTTTTTACTTACCCAAGGTTCAATTCTTTAATCATAACCATGAAGGAAATACATTTCATTATTTTGACTTTAAACCGGATGCTACATATTATTTCTTAAAAGTTCCTTGAAAGAGAGAAATTGAGCAAACCCCTACATTATTTGTAGCTGTCCATGGGACTCTGATCGTATGAAGAATGCATTGGTTTCCAAGCAGCCAGGTTTTTTCTGCAGTGCTTCTTGGGCAGGTATTTCAAATGAATGCCAGATCTTGCTTGCACCATGGCAATGATGAATGCTGAACATGAAATAAATTAATGCTGGGGATTTTGGTCAATGTCAGCCCTTTCTTCACTGTGTCAAGTTAAACAAACAAGATCAAGGCAAAGGAAATGGTAATTGTCTCTCTGGAGATGAGCTGCAGATAAGAGCATTGTTGAATCTAAATGCAGAAAATTTTCACAGGTTGTGTCCAGCATTACAAAAAAGAATGTTTAGTTCTTTAGCTTACTGTTTGAGTGCACATTTTAAATTGAGTTTAAAATTTATGCTTGAGAATTAGAAACTATTTAATACATTTTTTTTCCATCTAGTTTTTTCTTGAAAATATTTTATTGTCTGTCTCAGGATTTCAGACAACTTTTCTTTAAAGAAATAGCTTATGTTTCATTTCATGTGTGTTGTAAATAAACAACAGCCTTTAGGGTTAGAAGACCTGATGTTTTAGAAACAATAAGAATCTAATTTTATAGATATGCTATGTGGTTTGGGTTTTAAGTAATTCTTTGAGTGCATAGAGTTAAACACAAAATAATTTAAACCATCTGCAGGTTGTCTTGTACAGTTTTTAATAATTGAGTATTTCTTTCTTGTCCAATTCTAAATAAAAGAGACTATTCATGCTTCTACTAAGTACAAATACACAGTGTAATTTTCAGCTTAAAAAAAAACGCTAACCATATTTCTCATGAAAGATATTCACACCCAAATGTTATTTCATTCTTGTAATATGGTTTTGAGATACATGCGATGTTTAAAGAAAACTCTGAATTTTTAAAGGTTGGTACATCAAATAGTATTTATGGGTAAAGAAAAAGCTCTAGCTCTATGAGTTTTGTTAGCTCTGATAAAGTTGGAAGGTCTTCATGGAATCAGAGACAAACAGTAAACAAAAATTGCTCTTTCTTCAGCTGTCACTATTTATGTTACATTGTTCATCAGATGCAAAGTACATTTTCATATATACAATATTTTAATACAATATTTTCCTCTTCTGAATATTAAAAGCCCATGTTTATCTCATTAAACACCCTTTTGAATACAGATATGATTTTTCAGTATTCCTCATGAAAGGATCACTGTAGATATTGCATGGTGACTTTATTTTTAGGTTAAGACTCTAATGCCACTTCTGCATATAGGAGCCCATCTCTAATAAGCAATAGCTTGTGAAACAGCTTTTAATAAGGTCATGAAATTTTGATCCAGCACCTTGGCAGATGCCTCTGACTCTTGTTCAGAGCCATTTTTAAGAAATGTATCTCTGTAGGCTAAAAATTAAAACCCTATAAATATTTTGAGAATTTGTGTATATGTATATATTTTTTTCTGGTGAATAGCTAAATCATTTCTTTTTAAAATAAATAAATAAATAAATAAGATTGGGGAGTGATAGTGAGAAAAGCAAATAGTTAAAACCACATCAACTTGAAAAGACGAAAAAAAATTCCCCATGCTCATAATTGCAAAGTGTCTTCCAGATTAAAGGCCTTTGCCCGCTTACTGCATGTAATTTAAAGACTAATTCTGATTTTATCCATTGGATAAAAATGAATTAGCTAAAATCTGGGCTATAGAGTGCTTTTAATTCTTAAGGTAGATCTCTGGGTCCATTTTCAAGGACTTAAATGTAAATTACTTTATCAAGTCTTTAAGGAATTTGGATTTAGGGGACTTGAAGTTGTCAAGTACAGTAACATTAAAAAAGAGTAGTTAAATGTAGGTCATGATTTGTCTTTGTTCAATCCCTGAGATTCATTTTTAAGATTTCTAAATGGAACTGAAGATCCAATATTTGAATTGCTCAAAAGAGTATGTGCCCCAAGCACATTAAGGGGCAAAAAATGATGCATTCGATTTGCATTTAAAGGCAGGCTGATTTGCAAGATGGGTGTAGTTTATGCAACAGTGATGAAATACCTGCCGCTTCTCCCCCTTTTGAAATGTTCAAAAATGTACTCTTCTTATTTGAGCTGTAGCACCTGCTATGGCTTTTGATGGAACACTTAATTACCTCTACCTGTGGTAAAGGTAACCATTAAAGTGCCGTGACGAAGAGGAGTAATCTGTGGCATATTTTCTCTTTAAGCTGATGAGTGCTATTCAAAAAGGAAGGGTGTCTGGAAGCCGGCTGGCAATACTAATGAAAACGGCAGAAGAGAACTTGGACAGAAGAGTTCCTATTCCCGTGGACCGAAGTTGTGGAGGATTGTGAGTGCGAGCAGTAAATCCTCAGCCAGCAAACATAGGAACAACAAATCATCACGTAACAGCAGAGATGACTTACAACACTACAAAATAGTGATTATGGATAGCTGCTTTTTTAACACTGGGAAGCATTCCAAAGCTTTAGGATGTTGATTTATACCCTTTATTTGTATATGCCATTCAATCGAGCTTCTAAAAAGTGTATTTTATCTTTTTTCTCATTTTTGATGCGCCCTGACTGAATGTTTTGTATTCATTTTGTGACCTGTTAGATTGGACGTGCTCCCTTTTTGTGTGTTTATTCACTTATTCTAGTTCAGTTTTCGAGGCAGAATATTTGGGCTGAAGTCTATAAAAGAAGCTGGAACAATTTAGTGACACACACAAAGCTCTGGACATGAAGCTTGCAGATAGTATTTGTTCTTAAAAGAAGTTGAATGGGGAGCGGTGTATTAAAATGATAGTTCAGCCCCTTCTTCTTCTAGCTTGTCTTCCTTCTTCATCTAAATAGTATTATACAATTTTATATCTAGAGCATGATTGGCAAAACTGGAGAGGGAAGAAAAAATTTAGATCTGGTTACAGGAGCAAGTCTCGAAGAGAAACTCAAAAAGCTTCTAGAATCACAGGTATAAGATAAGGATAGCATTGACATTTGCTGGGCGTTACAGTGATAGTTTCATCTCAGAAATTCCTTTTTTTTTTACTCAGTCACTGCTGCTTTTTTCTTTGACTATTATAGTTGCCAGGAAGATTCTTGCTTTTCTTACTTTAAAACCAGTATTTCAGTGGTAAGTTGGATGTAATGGGATGAGACTAAATTTCTCAAATTTTTACAGTAGTAATAGATGTAAGGATTACAAACCTATGCTTATATATCTACGTATGATAGCACAATTTTCAATCCCCAAATCCTACATCTTAGGGTATGTGATATTGTCAAAAATGGCCTACTTTGCTTAGTTTCTTACATCATTCTAGGGGTAGTATTTGTAAACAGATCATAGTAAGGATAAGCCTTTATTAATAAGAAATAGCCTTTAGGCAACTTTATTTATAATTATTTGTAAAAAGGCACAACACTGCAATATTCATGAGTTTTTTTTTGGTTTTTTTTTTTTTGGTTACTTTAAGCTTCTCTCATTCTGTACTCAGTAAGTTCTCAGTCAGCCAAAAAGAAAAAGAAAAAAGAAATAAAATAAAATAAAATCACACACAACATGCATAACACAAAACAGAGACAAATCAGTCTTTATTGAATTTAAAGGACCAATTTGGTATGCTTTACAATATTTTGGTGGCATTTGAGCCAGTCATTTGAATATTTATTTATTCATTGTGCTTTCTTGTGAAGTTAACTGCCTACTTTTTGTTTCTTAAGATCAGGTTGTGCATATGATAGGAAATCTAATCCATTATTTAATGTCAGGTTTTGATTGTACAGACTTAAGGTCTTAGTTTTTTAAACTGGCACATAGAACACTTTTGTACTGTTATTCCTAATTATGTCAACATTGTAGAATATCTTAATGCCTCATTCTAGCAGGGTATGAGCCTGTATGTCATAATAGAACACTGGAAATTCACTCACCTAAGCCTCCATCCTCTCCTCTGAAACAGTTAAGATAGTATCTTAACTCATTTTGTTTGTAGAGGATTTTAGACTTGCCACTTTCTAAAAGAAAACCTAAAACAAAGCAAGTATTGCTTCCAGGTACTACTGTGAACTTTTTCTTTCAAGGTGTGAATTTTTTTACACTTTTATATTATTTTTTTAAATAATGGAAGTATGTGGCTTTGTAATTTAGTGTTATCTAACAAGACAATAAATTTCACTGCTTAGAATCCAGTGACACTTAATAGGTAGGACTGTCTTTTAAAACATTGCAGGTGATGTACCACAATATTATACATTTGTGCTCTCTCTCTCTCTCTCTCTTTTTTTTTCTAGTTAGATGAAGATAAGGATGACTTGTATCCACCCTGAATCCATTACAGTAGGGACCGAGCTCTGTAACCTGACCGGCCTGGGCACAGCTGTATTTTTAACACAGGCCTTGTTTGTGCACGCTTTGCCGTGAGTGAAGTTCCTTTAAGGACAACGAAAAGCACACTTTTTTTCTTTTGAACATATCTGCTTTTGCTTAAAATTTGCTAATTCTAAAACATTCGCTCCTTCACCAATCCCAGAGACTTGTCTTGGAAATGAGCTGATTCCAAGTCTTTACTGTGAATAAAGCACCCCCGCATTTTTGTATAAGTTCTTAATTAAAACTGTACTGCTTCTTTACCTGATTTCAAAAAAGGAGAAAAGAAATGTAGGAATAAACTCTTTCAAAACCTATTTCAAGTGCAAAAGAATTTTTTTCATTTTCATATAAATGTGATGTTAGACAACTCTGTTGGGGGTGGAGGTGGGGCATGCAGAGATTGTCTTTTATCATCAAGTGATTTCTTTCAAGAGCCTTTAAGGGGATTCAGGTGAAGGAATACCCATATGTGGTGGAGAGTTGGATGTTCCTTTAAATAGCCCCTACAACAGTCATAACAGTAGTGATAATGCTGGATTATTTGTTAAGGCGAGGTTGCCTGCCTCATTTCCATTATGCTGTTTGTAATATTCTTGCTTTTAATCAGTTTATACTGAGTCTAACTTTAGGATTTACACTATTAAATGCATGCTCCCTAGTCTGCTTTCGTTTCTAGCCTTTTTTTTTTTTTTTTTGGACTTTTTCAAATTTGTAGCTTACTCTTTTATACTTGAAAATTTCATTCTGACTTACTAAACATACTGGAAGAATGATCATTGATCTTATTTCTTTTTTTATGTATTTGTAGAGATTTGGGGTGTATGAATGTAATAATGTTGATGTCAACAACGCGATGACTTGCACTGTTTTTACATTATGTCAACGCTTTTTAGGGAATCAAAAAGCCCTGCTGTATTTTTAAAGAATATCAAGTATAACTGTAGTACTAGAGTGGATGTACATGTTTTCATATGTGGCACTTTTATGTATCCTGTTGGGTTATTGTTCTAGATTGGACTGTTAAATACTATATTTGAGGCTGGGTTGTCATTTTTATAACTGTCTTGGTGTTTTATCGCCATTATTTATTACTTTTGATACACAGAATGAGCTGCATGCATATAGAGCAATGAGGATGTATTTAATGTGCCTTGTTTTTAACTGAATAAGAACTGAAAGCATGAATCAATAAAACTGATTAAAATGGTCCATTTGCTGGCATTTTGATGTTACTTGCAGTCAGAGAAATAACTTTGATTACTGTTGAAGTTTAAAAAAAAAGTTTGAAAATATTTTCACACACTGTGTTTTTAATGGCACTTACACATTAATTCCTTTAGCTTGATATTTTGTAATTTGATCTCAAAGTGAATCTCTACATAGATAGATGTAATTTTATGAGACTGCTAGGATTATTTGTATTAATTTGTTTCTGGAGCCTTTAGGGCATGACTTCTATATTTGTGCAATCCTATTCTAAAATTACATTCATCCTATTACAACTCAGCTGAATTCTTTCTTTCTTTCTTTCTTTTTTTTTTCGGTCAGCCAGAGCCTTTCAGCCTGAGCTTTCTCAGGCACACTGATGAATTTTATCATAACTAAAATCAATAGAAATGAATGGGAAAGATTACATAATCCATTTTGATCATCTTACATGTCAAGTTAGTGCAGGGTTGCCAAGTGTTGATAAATGCTCTGACAGAAAAAATGCTATATATTTTCATTGTCAGTAAATCAGTAAAGCTGTTACCAGTTTTAATAGCAATTTTATAATGCCCATGTTATTTTATAGGTTTTAATTTACACATGTACATGGAGCATACTCTCCATTTGTGGTTTAGATGTGCTGCCTCCTGGTTTTGCATGTTCAAAGGCATGTGTGGGCTTTTGAAGGTTCTTTGAAATCTTACAGAATATGCCAAAGCTATGGCTCTCCTAGACAGGTTTGTAACAATGAACTGTTAGTTCAGTGTTTGGAAAAAATATATAGCAGCTCATTGTTCATTGATTTAGCTTATCAAATTTGATAGCACTTTAAAATTTCTCAACATAAAATTTGTCAAAATAGAGTGATCCCATTTTTTGCAGTGTATAAAATTTATGATATTCAAAGAAGGGGAAATAGATACTAACATCAATATTTTGCAATCTTTGTCAACACCGCCTTATCACTGGTATTAGATTTTGCCTGATGACGTTTGATTTACGAAGAAGGAAACCACTAAAGTTTTAAATTGATATGGCACCCTCATAATGGGAAAGTTTCTGTATAGGAGAGGGAGCTGATAAGCCTTTTGTGTCTGTACTTTGTATTGTAGGTCTCTAATTAGCTACCAAACTTGTAAAATACATGCCCATAACATGATATACGGGAGCCATGGTGCACCAGTGATTGTCCTGCAGATCCTGTGCTAAGAAAGTTGAGGACACTTTGCAAAAGCAGTAAATGTCTTTGCATTTTGTTAAATACCTGATCCAGAATAATAAGATATTCGCTCTAAGCAAAATACTACTTGAGCAAAATTATCGAAGCTATCTTCATTCTCTACATTTGGCGTCAAATTGCATTGCTTAGCAAAAACCCAGCCATCGATTCCGTTAACCGCATTCATGTTGGAGTTGCTTGAAACCGTGGAAGTTAGGGTATGAATCCTATAGTCATAGACATATTTTATGTTTCAGTGGAAGAGATAGGAGAATTGAGTCTCACAGTAATCACTTTGGATATTAGAGCATGGCACATGGTACAACTGATTCCGCCAGCTTCCGAGCCATTCAAGCCTTAAGCAGAGTTATCTCTGCTCTAATTTTCTAAGTATAGTGATTCCTGTAGAGTTCAAATTCATTCCTTTAGTGGCTGCTGCTAGTTTTCCTTCAGTGTAGTGTCTCAAGGAGTTGGGAGGTGTAAAACAATTTTTTTTTCCTTTTGGCCCTGATGCCTATAAAAAATAGTTTTGATTAAAGAGGATCTTGAATTGGAGGCTGCTTTTTCATAGTCATGGGATTCCTTTATTTGTCTTAACCTTATAAAACTAGGTCTAACTTTTTTGTGATTTTTTAAAAACTCAATTTAGGCATATCTGATTTTGCTTTAAAAGCTACCTTCCTCCATTTGTCTAAGTGATCTTAATGTAATGAGCTCAATCAACATATCACTTTTTTTTAGCCTGACCTTAATGCCTTCTTTTAAAGAAGCTGTTCCCTCTCCTCAACCTCCTTCCTTCAAAGGTCTTGAGTAAACAGCTGCTTCTTCCTTTTAATTTGTTGCTTGTTAGATTTACTCCCTTTTGCTTAAAATCATTTTTTTTTGTTTTCATCCCCATCATTAATTGATTTACAGTTCATTTTTATGCATACAGAGTTTTTTCTATCCAAGTTAAGAAGCTGCAAATCTTAGAACCATTGAAATGACAGTGAGAAATATTTCATTTTATCCCATGAATCATTTGCCATCCTTATTGCTGAAAAATGGCAAAATTATGGTGTACCATGTTTTCATAAATTATTCTGCCCTCTACCCCCACCCCAGTTCATTGCATTATTTGTTTGGAAAGACTGTAAGAGTCAGAACCCAGACACTTGTGGTAAACAGTTCTGATTTTACAGCAGGTTAATCAAAATTTCATAACATCACAAATTAATTCCTCTGGTACTGTGAAAAATTTAATTCATGTACAAAATATATCATCTATTTTATATCTCAAAAATAGCTTGATATTAAAGTACATTCTGTGATTTGCTAGTATAACAGAAGGGGAAGAGTGCCAAATTTCTTAAATAATGGATATAATTTTCATTGGGTTTCATATGTCAAAGTAGTCATTTATGTCCTCAAATGTGTGTGCTTTGTACTATGTGTTTGAGCACTATTAAAAAATCATAGCTTCTTCCAAAAAGGACAAGTCATAGGTTTACATTTCACATATGACCTAGTAAGAGTGATCTTACATGGAGCCTCCCTCTCCATTAGGAATAGCCTCAAAAGTAAAGATTGAAAATATTTCTAAAGATAAATATTTCTAAAAAGCAACCAATTAAATCAATTACTATGATGTTATAATATTGCTAAATGGAAAGATTTGTCTCTTGCCCTTAATCTCAATTTTATTAGCAGATGTT